>PVKU01000240.1:439030-604291 GCA_004027475.1 Anoura caudifer
AAATCACAAAAAAAAAAAAAAAACAAGAGAATAAGATAATATAGAGAGAAATAATGGCCAAGTTATTTCCTAATTATAGTGAAATACATAAACTTACAAACTCAAGAATCAGGAACCACTACAAAAGATATTTTAAAATTTCACTCCTAGGCATATCATAGCCAAATTGTTGAAAACCAAAGATAAAAACAAAATATCAAAAGCAGCCAGGAAAAACATATTACATACAAGAGAACTATAATTCAAACGAAAACCAATTTCTCATCAAAATCAACAAAGGAAAAAAACAAATTAACACATTGAAATTCCTAAAAAAAAAAGTCAATCCAGATTCCTTTGTTCAAAAAAAAAAAAGATTCTTCTAGATTGAAGAAAAATTAAGCAAGTTTCAGATAAAATAAAACTAACAGAATGTATTGCCAACAAACCTACACTGTAAGAAATACCAGACAGTGCTTGAGGTCAAGATGGAGGTATAGGTAACCACAGCTTACCTCTTCGCACAGCCACAGCAAAAATACAACTGGACTACAAAACAAATATCATCTCGAACTGTCAGAAACTTGAGCTGTATGGAAGTCCAACAATCAAGGATTAAAGAAGTCACATTCATCCAGAGGGGTAGGAGGGGCAGAGATGCAGAGACACTGGAGGAGGCGCGGAGACAGAACAGGCAGTCACCCAGCCATGTGTGGTGGATAGAACTTGGGAGGGATACTAGGGAACGAGGGATCCCAGCCCCACACGAGACTGCCCAGCCCTAGGGTTCTAGTGTGAGGAAGGTAAGTCCCCACCACTTCTAGCTATAAAAACCAGTGGGGTTGGAGGCAATGGAAGAAAATTGCAGGATTTTCAGTAGTCTCCTCTTAAAGGGCCCCAAAAAGACTTAGGACTTATGCAGAACCATTCCGTCTGAACTTCAGTACTGGGGCAGCAGCTGGAAGGGCACCACTGGCATTTGGGGAGAAACTGACATGTCTGGCATCAGTGTGAGTGCAGGGGACAGCTTCTTCCTGGAAAAAACTTCAGAGGCCAGGCAGCAGCACTGTCCTCTCTCTCACACAGAGCCACAGAATGGTGACACCCTATCAGAGACTCCATAAAACTGGTTCACACAAACGGTTGCCCTGCCCTGATGATTACCTAAGGCTCTGTGCCATCCAACTTATAGGTGCACTTTTCTACAATAGGCCATGCTAGTGAGACAAGGAATCAAAGCAGCTCTACCTAATACATAGAAACACAAACAAGGAGCCTGCCAAAATGAGCAGTCAAAGAAATATGGCCCAACTGAAAGAACAGAACAAAACATCAGAAAAAGAATTAAACAAATGGAGATAAGCAATCTATCTAATGCAAAGTCGAAAACACTGGTTATTAAGATGCTCAAAGAACTCATTGAGTACTTCAACGCACAAAAAAAGACCCAGGAAGAAATGAAACTTACACTAAATGAAATAAAGAACAATTTATAGAGAATCAACAATGGAATGGATGAAGAGGACTATCAAATTGATGATTTGGAACATAAGGAAGAAAAAAGGCATTCAATCAGAACAGAAAGAAGAAAAACTAATTCAAAAAAGGATATGCTAAGGAGCCTGTGGGATAACTTCAAATATACCAATATTTGAACCACAGGGGTGCCAGAAGGAGAACAGCAAGAAATTAAAAATTTATTTGAAAAAATAAGGAAAGAAAACCTCCCTATATTGGTGAAGGAAATAGATTTATAAGTCCAGGAAGCACAGAGAGTCCCAAATCAGATGGACACAAAGAGTAACACATAAAACCATATCACAATTAAAATGCCAAAGGTTAAAGATAAAGAGAGAATCTAAAAGCAGTAAAGAAAAGCAGCAAGTTACCTACAAAGGAGTTCCCATAAGACTGTGGGCTGATTTCTCAAAAGAAACTTTGTAGGCTGGAAGGGACTGGCAAGAAGTATTCAAAGTGATGAAAAGCAAGGACCTACATCCTAGAGTACTCTATCCACCAAAACTATTGTTTAGAATTTAAGTGCAGATGAAGTGCTTCCCAGACAAAATAAAGAAAAGGAGTTCATCACTACCAAGCGATTATTATATAAAATGTTAAAGGGGCTTATTTAAGAAAAAGATGATCAAAACTATGAACATTATAATGGCAATAAAGAAACCCCAGTTGCCTAATGGATAAAGCATTGGCCTCAAAAATGGCAATAAATTCACAGCAATCAACAATAAATCTAAAAAACAAACGAAGCAAACAAGTAGAACAGTAACAGAATTATAGTTATAGAGAACTTTTGGAGGGTTATCAGTGGGAAAGAGAAGGAGGAGAGGGCAAAAGGTGCAGGGATTAAGAGTATAAATTGGCAGGTACAGAACAGACAGGGGGATGTTAAGAACAGTATAGGAAATGGAGTGGCCTAAGAACTTATATGTACGACCCATTGACATGAACTAATGGGGAGGGAATGGGGGCTTCTGGGTGGAGGTGAGCAAAGAGGGAAAATTGGGACAACTGTAACAGCATAATCAACAAAATACATTTTTTTTTTAAAATAAGCCATACTAGAGGGACTTCTTTCAGGCTGAAAGGAAATGATGCCAGATGAACATATGGATCAAAAGAGGCATAAGAAACAAAAGAAAGGGTAACTACCAATCCCACAATACAATGAAAAAATTTTGCTTTTGGCAGTTTTTTAATAAATTAAGAGATAATTTAATCAAGTTTCTTGGACTTGTGATAAAAATTAGTGAATATCTTCATAATTAAGTAACTTAATGTTCTTATATTACATTTCTACATTTTCATTCCATTTGTATGTACAACAGACCTTACTGTAGCTTAGTATTTTTGGTATAATGATTGTTAAAAAATAACTAACAAAACTGATCCTCCAAATATCAAGACAGCACTGGAGGAGGGATTTGGTAAATCACTTAATCTTTGAATCACTCTAACAAATAATTATACCTATTCCATAGGGTTATAAGGAGCCCCCATAATAATACACAAAAAAATTTATCACTTTTCATCAAACAGTATTCTGTTACTGATAACTATTCAAATCTCTATATTTCAGTGGCATCAAGTAAGATTGGCTGAATAATATAAATTGTATCATAAGCATCAGATACAAAACTGACAAACAAATCCATTGAAAAACATTTATGCTAACCAAGGATTTGTGAAAATGATTTAAACAGGTAATTTCCTTGAAGAAAATTTTAATAATGTCTAATATTTAGCACTTTAAATAAAAATAAGATCACAACTGGATCTCTGAATAAATTGTGAAACAACATGCAAAGGAAATGGGTGACTCTAGGATATCCTCCAGCCAGTAGCCATATACAGAATGGGTTCCTTGTGCCAATATAATCAGAATTGGATTATTTTTTAATACACAAGGACACTTACATGACAAAATTTCAAAGAGCCTCACAAACTTGGCCACTACAGCTCAGCGTACACTGGCTGCACGTGGATGCACAATTTGTCTTGCCAGCTCTTTCCTTTGACTGCTGCTCCCTGAGCCAAGGCCCTCCCAACTGTACAAATGGAATATCATGAATGCCACAGAACTTTAATACATCAAATCAATACATATTTGAGCACATTAACTACATAAAAAATTAACTGATGTTAAATAAAGCATGATAGTTCCCCTCCCCATATGCTTTGAAGTCACAACCTCCGCCTGCCACTCATTAGCTACTTGGCTTTGCATGAGGTACATACATTGAGTGTTAGTTTCCTCTATAACAGTTAATATCCATCCATAATACTGAGATGATAATAGGACCTATTTGAGAAAATCGTTAGGGTTGTATGTAGCATAACATATGGCACATACTGGTATTTTCATTATTAAGCACAATAAAAAAGTGAAATGCAACAATTCCAAAGTCCCAAACATTAGGCAACCATTATAGCTGAACACAACAAAATTTAAATAGAATTATAAAATACAGAAAACCTACAGGAATACAAAGAAAGGCAGTAAGTTATTTACAAAAGGAGACAGTAAGTGAAAACTTCTTGAAGGGTAACTCACTTCCGCACACCCACAAAAGTAAGCACTCCCCATAGCCCAGTATATGTTAAAGGTATGTGAAGAATAACAGGAACCATGACGAAGTAACCAAGATCTCTGATTCATTTTCTGTCACAAACAGATTAAAACAGCATTATTTTATTTTTCACTACAAGACTATTTATCCAGAATACCTGAGACCTGACCTGTTCCAGATTAATGTTTTGGAAAGTTAACCTCAAAGAAGCATACTGACTGAAGAAATTTTACTATAGCATTTTAAAATAAGTAATACCTGATTGCCGGTCAAGACAGTGGTGTTGGCAGATGTGGCTCGCCTCTTCACTCAACCACATCAAAATTGCAACTAAAATATAAAACAACCATCACTCAGAACCATTAGAAATCAAGTTGAATGGAAGTCTGACAGCTGTGGAATTAAAGAAACCACATCCATCCAGACTGATAGGAGGGGTGCAGATGTGAATGGTCTTGTACCATTTTCACATGTGGTGCTAAATTTTCAGGAAGGATATTTTGGGAGTAAGGAGTCCTAGACCCACACCAGGGCTCCCAGTACAAGCTTCCAGTGCCAGGAAGATAAGTCCTCACAACTTTTGGCTGAAAAAATCAGTGGGGATTGAGAAGGTGGAAGAAACTTCTGGAGTCCCAAGCAATTCCTCTTATAGAACCCACACATGGACTCAGTTACTCAGACTCTCTCCCTCTGTGCTTGAGCACCAGGGTAGTAGCTTGAAAGGTACCAGTGGCATACTGGAAGAAACTGAAGTGTCTAGCATCAAGGTGAATAGATGCTATTATCCCTTTCTTAAGCCCTCCCCTCACCCCAGGGAGCCACAGAGACCACAAGCTGGTGCCATATCTGAGACTCTATCAACCTGGCTAACACTGCTTAACTGGCCTTGGAGATCCCCAGAGACTCCACCCCACCCAACTAACAGACCCATCTAAGCTGCTTTCCCATATGAATGACTGGCCTTGGCTCACGGTTCACAACTTCCTAAATCTTCTCAAATAAGCAATAGCTGGCCTCAGTGAGCCCCAAGCCCAGCACTAGCAGCAGCCAACCTAGATTCACAGCTTGGCTTTGCCTGAGAATCTCCAAACCCACCACAAGACGCAGCCATCTCAGATTGCTTTATAGCTCAGGCAGGGCGGCCCTGGGCAAAACACAGGTGGGGGCTGACCTTGGCCTGCACCACCAGGAAAACCCCAGGGCCAGAGTACCCAGGAGACAGCTACAGACCACATCAGAGCACCACCACTGTGCCTCTGCACAGCTGATATTCCACAGAGGGTGGAGGTTGGTAGTCAGTGGTCACAATCAATCCTTGCAGCTAACTGGTCTGGGTGCTGATGATAAGGATGCTCAAAGAACTTAGTAAGGACCTCAGCAGCACACACACACAAAAAAAATCCAGTCAGAAGTAAAGAAAGAACGATTTACAGGGAAACAACGGTAGAGTGGATAAAAGCAAAAATCAGATCAATGGTTTGGAACATAAGGAAGCAAAAAACAAACAACTAGAACAAGAAAAAAAGGAATAAAAAAAAATGAGGATAGTATAAGCAGCCTCTGGGACAACTTCAAGATGTCCAACATTTACATCATAGGAGTGCCAGAAGGAGAAGAGAAAGAGGAAGAAATTGGAAATCTATTTGAAAAACTAATGAAAGGAAACTCCCTATTGGTGAAGAAAACAGACATGCAATTCCAGGAAGCACAGACAGTCCCAAACAAGATGGATGCAGAGGCCCACTCCAAGACATGTCATAATTAGCATGCCAAATCTTAAACATAACAAGAGAATCTTAAAAGCAGCAAGAGAAAAGAAGTTAGTTACCTACTTCTTTTGGAAGTTCCCATAAGACTGTCAGCTGATTTCTCAAAAGAAACTTTGCAAGCTAGAAGGGACTGGCAAGAAATATTCAAAGTCATGAAAAGCCAGGACCTACAACCAAAACTGTTCTACCCAGGGAAGCTATCATTTAGAATCCAAGGGCAGATAAAGAGCTTCCCAGACAAGAAAAGACTAAAGGAGTTCATCATCACCAAACCATTATTACATGGAATTTTAAAGGGACTTATTTAAGAAAAAGAAGATCAAACCTATGAACAATGGTAAAAAATACTTATCAACAATTGAATCTAAAAAATAAACTAAGCAAACAAGAACAGAGACAGAATCATGGATACGGAGAGTGTTTTATGGTTGCCACATGGGAGGCAGGTATGGCAGAATGGGTGAAGAGGTGAGGGGATTAAGAAGGTCAAATGGGTAGGTACAGAATAGCCATGAGGATGTAAAGTACAGTACAGGAAATGGAGTAGCCAAGGAACTTATACGCATGACCCATGGACATGAACAATGAACAATGGTGTGGGGATTGCCTGAGGGAGAGCCTGGGTAGACAGGGGGCACTAGTGGAGGGGGGCAAAAGGGGAAAAACTGGGACAACTGCAATAGCATAATCAATAAAATATAATTTTAAAAAATAAAATAAGTAATGCCCCCAAAAGGGCTAATGTCTCTAATATATAAAGAACCGGTAAAATTTGAGAGATGAAGGACTAAAACCTGAGAGTGAAAATAAAAAAGACACAAACAGACAATATACAAAAAAAAAGGTGTTCAAATTATCTTAGAATTAGAGAAATGCAAATTAAAATAACACTGAGTTACTTTTCACACCTATCAGATTGGAGAAAATTAAAAAGTGTAACAGCAAGTTCTGTTAGTGAGGCTATGGGAACTAGATCATTTCATATGTTGCTTTCTGGTGGTTATGCAAGCTGGTCCAGTTCTGGAAGGAAATTCGGCAATATCTAAGAAAACAATATATGCACCCTCAGTGTTCACTGCAACGTTATTTACAATAGCCAAGATATAGAAACAAAGTAAGTGTCCATTGATGAATGAATGGATGAAGAAATTGTGATATATACAATGGAATACTATTCAGCCATAAAAAGGAAATCTTGTTATTTGCAACAATATGGATGGAGTTGTAGGGCATTATGCTAAGTTAAATAAGTCAGAAAAAGGCAAATACCTTATGATCTCTCTTATATGTGGAATCTTACACACACACATACACACAACCTCTTCATGGATACAGAGAAGAGATTGGTGGTGCCCGGGGGGAGGGGGGGAGTGAGAGGGAGGAGGAACATGAGAGAAATGAATGATGGGTATCAAAAGGTTAAAAAAGTTAGCTAAATTCCATGTGAAACACAAAATACTAAAGAGTGAGATTTTTTTATATTTAGAAGGTGGCAGAGCTGCTCCTATATGCTTATTTGAATTGCATCTTTTTCCAAAGGCAAGTAAATAAATACAGAGGAACTGACTTTTTGAATTTCTGTGGCACATCCACATGTTCCTAGACTCACTGCCCACCTCCCACCCCCCCCAAAAAAAGGCAAAATCTAAACTATATGCTTCTTAAAAGAAACTCTACTTAAATAATGACCAAAATATTCATGAGCAAAAGAATAAAAAAAACAAATACCGTGGTAATTCCTACCACCAGAAAGATAAAAGTATTAATCTTAAATGAATTTTAGATCAAAGAATATTAAGGGTTAGAGGTCATTGCATAATGATAAGGGGATCAAATTATCAAAAGTACATGACAAACTTTAATATTTTACACCTAGTAATAAAGATTGAAAATACATGATGCAAGACCTGAGTTACTTCAAGGAAAAGTAAACAAATCCATAATTACAGTTGAAGATGTAAACACATTCTCACTCATTGGTATACCAAGTAAATGTAAAATATACAATATAGAACAGTTAGACTGTAAGATTAATGAGCTTATCTAATTGACATTTATAAAACAATCCACCCAACAACAGCAGAAAAAATATTTATTTCCAGTACACATGGGTCATTGAACAAGAGAAAACACAGGGCCTTAATACAAGTCCAAATAAAGTTAAAATTATTCAAGTCATATAAAGTTTTCTAACAACAATGAAGCTAAATTAAAAACCAGTAACAGAAAAATAACTGGAATATCCAAAATATTGGAAATTAAATCACAAACTTCTAAATAATTCATGTTATCAAAAATAAAATAAGTACTTTAAACTATTGAAGAAATGAAAATAAAAATATGACATACCAAAATTTATTAAGTGCAGTTAAAGAAGCACTAGGAAGCAAATTTAGATCCTAAAATATCTTTTTTTAGGTAAGAAGAAAGGTCTCCAATCAATGACTTCAGCTTCCACTTCAAAATGGTAACTCTAGTAAAAGAGGTATAAGACGACCTATTCTTTGAAAACTACAAACTACTGAGTGACTGAGTACTCAATCCATGTTTCTAAACTCTGGCACTACTGACATTCTGGACCAGATAATTCACTGCTGTGCAAACCCCTCCTGGGCTTTGCAGGATGTTCAGCAGCTTCCCTGTCTTCCCCCTAGATGCCAGCAGCAGCTGCAGGCCATGACAATCAGAAATTTCTCCGTACTTTGCCCAGTGTCCATGGAAGAGCAACATTTCCACCTAGTTGAGAGTCACTTTTCTAAAAAAATACAGAGACTATCCTGTTCATAGGTCAGAAAACTCAATGTTTTTTTAAATTATATTTTATCAATTATGCTATTGCAGTTATCCTGATTTTTCCCTCTTTGCCCCCCTCCACCCACCAACCCCCACTCCCTCAGGCAGTCCCCCCACCATTGTCAAATCTGTAGATTCAATGCATTCCCAATCAATATTACAGCAGTTATTTGTAGAAATTGATATTGATTTTAAATATCATAAAAAACCTTAAGTATATAGAATATCCAAAACAACAATGAAAATAAAAACAAAGTTGAAAAACGTATCATCTGATTTCAAGATTTATTATATATCTAAGTTACTGAAACAGTTTAGGGTTTTGCACAAAATAAATATTGATCAATAGAGCAAAACAAGGTCTACACATAGATTTATATATGTATATAGACATATCTAGTCAAGTGACTTTCAACAAAGTGCAAGAAAATTCAATGCAGAATTCAACAAATGGTGCTAGAAAAACTGAAACATCCATACATAAAAATTTAACTTTCATACACACCTTACACTATATACAAAAATTAAGTCAAAATCAAAAATCAATCATAGGCTCTAAATGTAAAACTAAAAAAAAAAAAAAAACCATACATGAGCACTTAGGAGAAAATAAATTTATTATATATTACACTAAAAGCATGGTCCTTAAAAGAAAAAAAAATGACTTTTTCAAAATTAATTTTTTCTCTTCTCCCACAAAAGTAAGGTATTTCTAAATCATATATCTATTAAGCAACTAGCATGCCGAATATACAAAGAACTTCATAAAGATTTAAAGATTTTTTTAAAACATACCCACGAAAAGATTTATACATAAATGTATACAGCCCACAACTGGGAACCACCCACATAATTATCTAATAGTGAACATGGTATAGCCACATAATGGAATACTACTCAGCAATCAGAACGAATGAATTGCTTGCTATACAAGGCAATGATGACCCTCCAAATCATTACACTATATAAAGTTACACACGGGAGTGTGGTTCCATTTACTTGAAATTCTAAAACAGGTCATCTATAATGATAGCCCAGGGCCTGGAAGGTGAGCAGGGTTGGGAGACAGAAGGTGGTAATTGGGGAATGACTGCAAAGAGGTATGAAGGAATTACCTATGGTGATAAAACTGTACATTTAACATAGGTACATCTTATTCTATGTACATTACACTTAAACAAAAGTAATTTTTAAAAAAGATTTTGGATTCATAAGACAAAGGCCTGGATTCCAGCCTGCGCAACTACCACCTCTGCCTTCCTTAGGGACGCCCTTATGCTTCCAGCACACGTGTCCTCACATATGAAGACTGACACAGCCAAGACCACACGATGAGGTGAAAGCAGATGTTAAGAGATTAACTGAGAAGTAACAAGCAGATATTAATATTATTGACACAAAAGAGCCTTTTACAGCATAGCTTTTATATGCTACCTTCTACTTCTATTTTTATTATAAGTTGTTTCTTTCCTGAACAATCCCAGAGTAACTGAAAAAAATTAAAATATAATGACTTTGAAATATTTCTTTTTTTCAAGCTTTTATAAAGGTTTTATTAAATGTGAATTAAATTTTCTCCAAACATTTTATGTTTGTCTTTTCTTTTTTTGCTATATTTTTAACATATCAGAGTAAAACAAAGCAAGAAAATAAGTTCTCAAAGACAAAATCATATAACTAAAAGTTAATTTTTAAAGCAATAATTCTGCAGTCTCTTCTATAAACTAGAAAATACATACTTTGCATAGGATTTCTGCACCACTTACATTACTGTTTTAGTTCCACATTCCAAAAAGGTCAGGAAATTATAAACTGTTTAATATAAAAATGGCAGACGTATACAAATACATTTATCATAGAAATAAAGAATACTACAATTTCTTTTTCAGGCATTCAAACAACACAAATTCAACCCATACTCCCACAAACCTGAAAGTCATTACTATTTTTGACAAAGTATTTGGCAGAGAACCATAATAAATGCTCCAATTCTGATATTTCATCTGGAAATAGCCATTTAAATTTAAAGTCCCCTAAACCACCGGGACACATGGCAATAATATAGAATTTTGGACTGCTGTTTTTAAAAACAACTTTGGCTACTTTTGGCTAATTTATTTTACCTCATTTTTATATATATAAGAAATGTAAGTTAAATAATTGTAGGGAGGATGTTTGAACTTGAATTCATTTTCCATTTAAGAAAAAGTTACAATATACTGTGGAATATAGTTAGCCGGTACTTCACTATATGTTCAAAAAATTTTTTTAATGCAAATATGACTGAACCATGTATTTGTAATAAAAATATCAGGGGAATAAATACCCTTATAATAATGAAAGTGAGCCTTTCTGAATGACATTTCAGTCTTTCCTGAATGTTAACATTCAGAGACTGCTAGCTGCCCCTCAATATCCACCTTCCACTTTCTATACAGTAGTGGAAATTTCTGGGCATAGAACATAAATGAAATACATTTCACAAACTGGCTTGTAGCTAGATAAAGCCATGTGACTTAGTTCTGGACAATGGGATGCGAGCAAAAGTAATGCATACAATTTTAGGGTGATGGCCTAAAATAGAAGGTCCAGGACTCTTTATTTTCTCTTTAACTTGATCCTGTTGCCTGAAAGGTGAACATAACAACGAAGCTAGAGCAGCTGGACCGTTAGATAAAAACTACCTGTTAAAAATGACAAAGCAACATGATCAAAGAAGCTTGAGCCTCCAACATCATAAAACCGTCATATTAATCCAGGCCTTGCCAATTTGGATTTTTACATCAGAGAAAAACAAACCTCCATGCGATTCAAGTCATAAAATTTTCAGCCTAAACTGTATCCCAAGCCAACATCTGATGGCGGGGGCAAAGAGACAAAAAGAAAAGAAATACAAAAAGACTTTACCAGAATTCTAATTAAAGACCTGTAATCAGTTCTCATGTGTGTCCATGTGTCTCTTTACTTGTATTTAACTTTCCTTCAAACCTCCTCGCTTTCCTTCTTTAGGACTACTTTTAGAAACAAAAATCTACACTATTTTAGATGACATAAAATAAATCTAAGAAATCACTTTAAAATTTTATAGATGAGAAAAGAGAAATGTGAGCAAGCTAAATGATGAACCCAAGGCTATTCTTATCAAAAATAATTAGGTCTTTTTTTTAATCCTCACCTGACCATATGTTTATTGACTTTGGAGAGAGAAGAAAGGAAGGAGGGAAGGAGACAGAAAAATAGAGGGAAACACGGATGTGAGAGCAAAACATTGATCAGTTCCCTCCAGTAAACATCCTGACCTAGGACTGAACCCACGATCCAGGTGTGTGCCCTGACTAGGAATCAAACCCAAAACCTTTTGGTGGAAAGGACAATGCTGTAACTGAGCTGAGCCACCCGGCCAGGGATATTAGGGTTTTGCTGTTGTTGTTGTTGTTGTTTTGTAGGTAATGAATGAAATTCTTTCTAAAGAAACAGAGCAAGTTATGAAAGCAAAAAAAGAAAGAGGAAGATATTAATTAAGATATATTATTTGCATGACAAAGCATATACTACTGTACAAAAAGTATGAATTGTGAAAGGCAGAGGGAAAACAAGACACGAAGTCCAAAGTAGTCTTCAGGGTGGATGATAGTACTAAGCAAAAGAGATGAGTTCCAATTGCTGGCACTAGAGTATGTTTTTACCCATTACAATCTATTTCCAATTAAAGAGCAACGGTGATGGTCCCAAAGGTTTGTACTATACAGAGAAAAAGCGTTAGTATCTAGCAGCACATTTAACATTTATTCCAATGGGAATTAAGCTAAAATAAAAGCATCTATATTATCTATAAAGAAAAGCCAACTAGAGCACAAATAAAATTTTGGGTGTTTTGAACTCAAAAGCAATCTCATGAAATCCATGCACCCACTCCCCACTTCCCAAAACGTATATAAACATTGACATACACATTATACCTTTAAAATATTTCATTGCTTTGGAAACTGACAATTCTTTCACTGACAAAACACAATATAATATTTCCAAAAAAACAGTCTTTGGATATACAAATTAGTAGCTCTTCTTTTAAAAAACAGAAAGAAAAGAAAATTTGATAGAATTATAAATTTCAAATATCTTATATGACTTGAATATATGAAATGCTCATACTGTGTAGTGATCACCAACACAGAATTAAAAACATAAAAATTCTTGAATTTGGCAACAAATGCTTAGAAACCCAGACTGGTAGCATTATGACTATAGTAGCAAATGTAATTAGAACTCATGGAACACACTTTGCCATGAGAGAGTAACTTCATGTCAACAAACAACAGAATACACTACAATTCTGTGAGTGGAATCTGCATTCATTTTCTTTTATTCCAAATGTGGTAGGTCATGTCTGGCAATAATCAGATGTCTGTATCACCAAGGAAAGTGTTAGAAACTCTATTTAAACTTTTAGGACACCCAAAGCACAATTAACCTCAAAAAAAAAGTATTCTGCCATGTTTCCAATTGTCTGAAAATGTTTGCCAGCAGATAAATTTATAAGATACTGTCCCTCTGAAATTCAATTTGCGGAAACACATCCTGCAGCACTGGAAGATTCCCAAGGCAGTTTGGACAGATGGACTTGTGATTTTCATCTGCATCCATAAGGCTAAGAGAACTGAAAGTTTTACCTCATTCAAATATCCAAAAATATCCCCCAGGTAAGCCAAACCATGAATAAACCCCTTCTTGTCTCTGAGAGTAGCCTTTTTTCCCCTCATAAGCAAGTTAGTAAATGAATAAATAAGGAGGCGGCTCTCTAAACTGCAACACAGTGATTTAAGACATATCCCTTAGGAAACTAACACATTTCTCAATTACTAGGAATCTCTTACTCTGTTTCCATTTCTTGAGAAAACCTGTTGAAAAATGTAGGGGCTAAAGGCTTTGGCTCTGATAAAGTGGACAGTTTCAGGGTGGTAGCGAGCTCTCCTTCTGGATTACTGTCAATTTCTGATGCTGATACATGCCACGCCAATTGTAAAAGACATGAGTCATGAGGACTTGAAGTTCTTTCTTCATAGAAACAGCAAAACCAGATGTACAGCCAAGCATGGCAAGTACTCCATCCATGCCCAAGGTACCAAACCCTACTTTTCATCGTGTCACAGATACCCCAAACCTTTCAGGGTTCAAAGATACCTCACAAACTTGGAATTTATTGTGCTTCAGTATATACAAAATAGATGAAAACTAGAAACTGGCTGCATGAAATGTTAGTTCTTACATACAGATTGAATGGAAATGTTGAATGAAAAATGTTGAATGCCTAAAATGTCATATTAGGCATTACTCCTAATATGACAATGATCTGCTTCAAAATATTAGAAGAAACCATCAGCAGTGCTGTGGTATACAGAGAGCATCACTGAACTGTCCAGAAAAGAACACTGTGATAAATAATAAAACTTCAGTAGCTCAAACCTCCTTACTTAACCCATTTTAAGTGGTCATTTTAAGGACTTAGCTTATTAAAACTTACTTACATTGACAGCTAAATTAGAAAAAGTGTGTATCTTTTAAATAGAAGTAATTACTGAAGCCAGTGTCTCTGTAGTATTCTCTGCATCTGGGGTGTCCCTCGACCTGTGGGCTGCATGCGGCCCAGGATGGTCATAAATGCGGCCCAATAAAAAATCATAAATTAACTTAAAACAATAGTTTTATTACTAAGTTTTATATTACATTTTATTAATTAGATATGTACATTTTCTATATTAGTGATCACAAATTTGCAACCTGCTGATGATTTTAAAAGAATATCGAAAGGGCTGCTGCATAATTAGGGTTATTATATGAGGACTTTTTTGCCTATCTTTGGTGGTGGGTATCACTAAAATTACGCATGGACCTTTTTTTTGCTCATTGGTTTTTGTTAGTGTTTGTGTATTTAATGTGTGGCCCAAGACAACTCTTCTTCTTACAGTGTGGCCCAGAGACACCAAAAGGTTGGACACGCCTTCAGTCTATATGATAATATATATTTGAAAAAAATTATTCAATTCGTTGCTTCAGATATTTCCCTAATTAATGAAAAAGCTTTGCTCATTCTGAACAAAAGAGGCTTTCTTAAACAATTTTTTAATTTCAATTTAGTTTTGCATAAATTGTTAGTAACTGTCTTTAAGCGTAATGTCATAAAGACGGCCCTCCTTTTCTCCTACCATAGACCCCGTATCTGATTGGTGAGTGACTGGCCAACTGCCAATAATTTAATCTCTAATTATCGTATAAACTTGGGTAAAGTACAGAAACAGTTAGTACAATACTTTTGATAAATAAATCATTTGTCTTGATGTGAATTGGTGTAGGAACTAAGCAGGACAAATAGCAGATATCCTTGTCGGTAAAGCATGTAAGGTTTGGAAAGTTTGGGTTGAATTATTTCTATTTTAATATTTTTAAGTTTGATAATATAAATAAAACATCTTAATTCCTAATTATAAGTCCTACTATACTTAATTACATCATTTTATGATTTCAAATACATTCTAACAAGTAAAAAATGTCATGATTATTAAATATTCAAAGGTAAATATATTTTCTTTCTTAAAATCACTATTTTCCCAAACTTATTTCAATAGACCTTGTCTCAATGTCTAAAACTTTTGACCTCATTTTTCAGAGCTGTTCATTCATGTAATTATCTCTAAAATACTTATTTAAAGCATTAAAAACTAAATACATTCTCCAATAATTATTTTTCATAATTCATTAAGATAAAGCATTGACAGTAACTTTGAAGCATTCTTCCACCTTGGAAACCAAGGACTTTTCAAACTTTTATTTCTGAGGTATTCTGGGAATAATATGCTCATTACTTCAATAATTCTCCGTAAGTGCTCTGACATTGTACCACACTTTGGAAAGTTTTACTTACTGAAACATCTTTCAGGTTTTTCTCAAAGGTGAAATGACAAGAGTCTTTAGAGAAATTAAACTTGTATGCAGTGGCTGGTCCTGCTCCCGACAACAATGCTTTTCTCAGTTCATCAACATATTTCTCTTTTTCCATCGCCATGTCATCAGCTTCTTGGGAAATCGCTGATTCACGAACTATGGAAAACATTAATGAAAACATTTTTAATAAAAAGTAAACTTCTAAACATGAAAATAGTTCTTTACCTGTTGCTATTAATTTATCACTTATGTAACAGAAATTTAAAAAAGTAAAACCAAACCCCACACCAAACATTTTTAAGTCAAATTATACCTTTTAACTGAATTCAATTTTTGACAAATGCATTTAGTTTCAAATCTCACCTGAGAGCACTAGGCTCCTTGCATTCTATTCTTTCTCTTCTCAGATGAAATGCATGCATTAGAAATTACCACAGAAACTACTATCCTATGTGCCTGCTACTAGGTCAGCCACAGAAATTATTCCCTACAATCAATAATAAGCTAAGTATTTCCTACATCTTTCTTCCCTGCCTCTATTACTAATGAGATTAAATAGCCAACAGTCTATTTCTCACATGGGGAGACAAATTAAAGTAAAAGTGGAGTTTGTACTTTTTATGTCATTATGTGCCAACAACAGGAAATGTGAATGGAGGGAGGTGATAAGGAAGGAAAAAGAAGGAAACTAATATATATTTATAGTGTCTCCTCTACAGCATACACTATACTAGAGATCTGCCTTCCAGTTCTCATCTAGGTACTTTTAAAGTTCATGTTTTACTCATGCATAGATATACTTACTTCAGTAATCATATTTTCAATTTTAGATACTATTTCTTTTTCATAATATCCTGGTTCTTTTTACACTCTCCTTGTAAATATTTGAAGGCTTTAAATATATTTAAAATCTCTTTCAGATCGATCTTTATGCATGGTTCCTGGGTATTAATTCCATTCCTTCTATCTGCTTATACATTCTCGTTCTTCTTTCCTTGTCCTTTCTGCATGGCTATGGCTCTCCTATAGTCTGAGTAGCAAGAGCTCTGTGCAGTGGAGGTGGCATTAAATGAAGGCTCCTCATTTGCCTTTGTTGGAGTCCCTATAGGGTGTCACCATTCCGGACCAATTTTGAAAGTTAATTTCCCGGCTTGGTTTTTACATATGAGGCGAAGAATTAAAATTTAAACCTCCCACCTGAACATAACAGAGACTTAAGGTTCTTATTTTTGTTGGGTTATTCATTCATATCTCTTATTGATGAATCCATGCTGCATCCCCAACCAGGGTCCAGTTTTTGGTTTTCGTTTTGTTTTAAGATGATTTCATTAACAGGATAAACTCCCCAGTTCCTTTTTTTATATGGAGAGCTCAGCTCCAAATCCTTAAGACACCTGCGGTCTTAACATCATACCTCACTCAAGTATTACAGACACAGACATTGGACATATATGCAGTTCAAATATTCCATGAACCTATAGTGAAGCTTTACTCCCCATTAATCACTCTGGTTTTCAGGTTATCTCTTCAGACATGGAACCTGAAGACCTTTCTTCCATTCAAAAACTGCAATGTGTCTGCTTGCTTTTGAAATTACAAGGTGTAATCTATGTTTGTTTGGAAATATGTGTGATTGGGTGGTTTTCAGTGTCAAATCAGACTACCATAAAGATGAAAGACCATATGGTCCTATACTTTTATATTTAAAGGGTACATTTATCTATTTCATTCCTCATAACACTGAGATAGACATTACTTTCATTTCATAAATGAGAAAATTGAGGCTCAGAGAGATCATATAACAGCCTAGGGTCACAGAGGCAGGAAATGTTGAACCTAGGATTCACATTTATGCCTCTCTGGCTGTTTGTTGCTTGGAGATGGGCAGAGATATGGGATAGTGGATAAATTATTTTCTTCTATGATATTAAAAAACATATTAAAATGAAGTACTACAGAAAACAATGGAATCTTGATTAAAGAATCCCTGAAAATACAACACAACTTTTCAAAATATTAGTCTGTGTGGTAGCAAGTGCCTGGAGCCCCATGACACGTGATGGGGAAGAGTCTGGAGATCCACACATATTTCCTGAGCAATTTTTGATAATAAGTCTGATAGTGAAATGAGTCAACACAGCCTTTGAAAAGAAGAATAAAAATATCTTATATTGTTACGTGATTTGGCAGCTCTAAAATACTTTCACATATTTTTCCTCTTTTTGAGGCAAATGTATATTTAAGATGATCAGCACTATCAAATCTACTGACCTTGCACATACCGTATTACATCTTCCCAAACAATCTAAAAATAATGAAAGAAATGCTTTCCATTGGAAGAATAATTTCATAGTTTGTATTTGGATAATATTGAAGAGTTCCAAATACCTAGGAAAAGCAATTATTTCACAGAGAAATAAAAAAATAAATCTGCAGAAGCCATCTTTAATGCAGATATAGACAAACTTATAAAACACAAAAGAAAATAAAAATAGATGTTTATTGATAAAACATCTAATGCATTCTAAATTTCATGATATAACAAGGTACCTATCAGAAAATATTTAACAGAACGTATGTATTCAATTCATTTATTTTAAAATGCTATGAGCATCTTCTATCTGCCGGGCACTATTCTAGCTGCCAGGAATACAACAGTTAAGGAGAGACAAAAATGCCAGCCTTACGGAGCCTACATTCAAGTGCTGCCATCTTGGATACCATCTTACCTTACTCCATCTGTGAATGCCATGTTGATAATTATTATGGAATATTTCATTTTTAAGAAGAAAAAAACATATGAAAGAAAATTATCTTTCTTTTTTCTTAAATTGAATTCATCAGGGTGACACTGGTTCACAAAACCATACAGGTTTCAAGTGTACAATTCAACAAAACACCATCTGCACACTATACCATTCGCCCATAGCCCAAAGCAAAGTCTCTTTCCATCCCCATTCATCTCCCCTTTGCCAGCCTCCACCTACCCTTATCCCTCTTTCCCTCTGGCAATCACCACATTGTTGTCTGTATCTATGTGTTATGTATATATGCTTTTAGCTTAATCCCTTCACCTTCTTTCATCCAGCACCCACAAACTCCCATCCCTCTGATACAACTCACTTCAGTCAGTTCCATGTAACCATGTCTGCATTTCTATTTAGTTCATCAGTTTAATCTTTCTATTTATACTTCCCCTTTAAAAATTATGTTTAATAAGAAGGTACCATTTTTTTTTAATTTACTTGGATAGTTCCTATAACTAAAAATGTGAATTTTTCACTGCCTATTTAAAACTGCAATCTTAAAAAAAACTTAGTCACCAGTTTTGAACTTTGTGCTAAGAACATCTGGAGGAAGCACAGCTGTGAGCATCCAATGCTTCAAAAATTTCAGTGACCAGGATTAAAAGCCATGGAAACCATAAAATTCAGCAAGGATTCAGCTAATTCACATAATATGTTACAAAAAGCAAGCAGGCCAACATGATCACAAAACAAGAAATTTTTCTCAGACATGTAGCTGCTAAGAAAGTATCTCTTTAACACTCCTTGTGGGTAGGGGAAAATGTAAGTAAGGAAAGAGGAGTCTTTCTTTTGGATTCTTATGTATAAGGAACCAGAAATTGTGCATATCTTACATTTGTGTCTGAGCTCTGAAGAGCTCAGCCTTAGCATCCCTTTAGGTTTCTTGATGGTTTCAAATCACGGACCCAGTTTATTACTTTTATTAAAAATCCTTTTTCCACTAAGCCTTGTCATATAATCTCTTTATAGGTCACCAAATATCAATGTTTATGACAAATATAAATGGATATAATTATGTGATACTAAAGAATTACTAAAATGTAATTTACCCTTCAATGTAAGTTAAACTATCCCAGAGATGGGTAATTTAAGTTTCTTACTGCTGACTGCAATTCTTATAAAAGTCACATAACAGTCATTGATCATTAACCCACTTTGTGACTTAATCCTGTGATATTACCCCCTATAATGTTGAAGTGATGATAGACCACAAGATAATTAGACCCAAAACATTCATTAGATAAAACATTGCTAATGAAAAAGAAATCAGTGAGTTTAGTGTGTGGGAGATTAAAAAGAACTCCACATCCTTTTAATTTCACTCAAATGAAAAGAGAAAAAAATTATCCAAATTGAAGGCTGCAGCAATCAAAAAGTTGTACAAAAAACAGGATGAGGTATAGGAAGGAAATCCATTTTCATGTTTCAATTATTTAATTGTTTCAATGCTCTTAATCATATTATTGTCTATCTATAAAGTGCCAAACCAAATTATATTTATGTAATAAGCCTTAACTAAACATGGAAATAATGCTATATTATTTGGTTTTATTTTTTTCTCTGAAATTTAAACAAGAAAATAGAAATGAATAATGAAAGTATAAAACATATGTGAGATTTAAAACTTTATTTGAAATCTTTGAAAAATAAAATGACCATATACAATGAACTGTAAAATTTTCCATTTGAAAGCTTGTTTAGTACAGGAAGTCAACCCACCAAATAACACAGACATTTGATATCACACTTTCACCCTAAATTCCATTAGCTGGAAAATAAATTGCAGAATATACTGCGTTAAATGTCAATGCCAACAAGAAATATGAAACTGGATTTTTTATTTTACAATATGCTAACTCTAAAATGAGTGGTTCACTTTTTTTTCCTAACCAGTTTTATGTATTTGAGGCATCCTTTCATCTTCACTTCCAAAAAATATCCATTAAGCATGTACGCTCTAAGTACTGGTCAAGATACTCATATAGAGCAGTTGACACATCAAGTGTGTTCTCTGCTCTCAATGGACCCACTCTAGTGAAGTAAAATTCTTATTAATAATGTTAAGAGCAACAGCAAGCACATTTTGTAAGCACATTTTGAAACATAAACAAAATGTTTCATTAATGTAAAATTGACTTTAATTGTTGGTTAAATTAAGATTTAAGTGTTAATAAAATCACTCTTTTTCTTCCCGATGCTTAATGACAAAAAAGTTAACATATAATTATTGTTCTTTGTCTTGGTGAATGAGAGTTACTGATTGGATTAAAATATAATGTTTTGCTTTGGTAATTAAGGCTATTAAAGTGCCTCAGGGTCCTCTGTTTGATCATAATTCCTCATTACATAAAATAAGCCATTTGTCAGTTAGAAATAGTTAAGTTACAAATACAGCATTCCTCACATAAAAGCAACCACTTCACCTAGGGCATGCGTTCTGCACTGCGCTGTTGGAATTGATCTTCGCCCCAGACGACTGGAATTAACTTATTCCATGGTCTTCACTCACTGCACCCTAAGACAGCGCTGTTGTCTCCTGGGTCCACGTTCACCAGCACACACAGAGCTAACCTGACAAATTTTCCTCCACTCCTGCACTATAACAACCAACCAACAACTGATGTTTCTTACATAAAAATTTACATCCTAAAGAGATACCGTAATAGGTACTCAAACATTACTCTTGAAATTTCTTTATTTTACAATAATCCTTATATCAGCATTCTTTGCAATCTGTCATAAGACACACACACAAACACACACAAAAAAACTCGCAAGTATAAAATCAGTTTGACTATATTATATAACAGCTATTTAAAATTTATTGAATTTACTGGGGTGACAATGGTTAATAAATTTATATGTTTCAGGTGTACAATTCTATAATAATCATCTGTATATTGTATTGTGTACTAACCACCCTAAGTCAAAACACCTTCCATCACCATTTATTCCCCATATACCCTCTTCTACCAACGCCCAACCCCATTTTTAACTCTGGGGATCACCAAGCTGTTGTCTGTGCCTATGAGTGTTTTTTTTTCTTAATCCTCTTACCTTTTTCACTCAGCTCCAACCCCTCTACCTTCTAATAGCTGCCGGTGTGTTCTCTAGCTATGAGCCTGTTTTTATTTTGTTTGTTAGTTTATGTTGTTCAAGAGATTCCATATATCAGTGGAATCATATGGTACTTGTTTTTCTCCAACTGGTTTATTTCTCTTAGCATAATGTCCTCCAGGTTGACCCATGCAGTCTCAAAGGGTCCTTTTTCTACCATTGAGAAGTATTCCAATGAGTAAATGTACCACAGCTCTTTCATCCACTCATCTATTAAAAAATAAACAAACAAGTGTTGGCAAGGGTGTGGAGAAAAGGGAACCCTCATGCATTGTTGGTGGAAATGCAGATTGGTGTAGCTACTGTGGAAAGCAGTATTGACTTAACCCCAAAAAATTAAAAATGGACTACCTTATGACCTAGTGTTTCCACTTATGGGAATTTATCCACAGGAACTAAAAACACTAACTTGAAAGAAAAGATGCACTCCCTATGTTCCCTGGAGCATTATTTACAATAGCCAAGATTTGGAGGCAGCCCAAATGTCCATCAATACATGAGTGGATAAAAAAAAATGTGGTATAACAATTATAACATTCAACAAGGAAACAAAATTTCAGAACTCACATAATTTTTTTAAAAAAAATTTTTATCAATTTACCTTTAGAGAGAGGGGAAGGGAGGGAGAAAGAGAGGGAGAGAAACATCAATGTGTGGGTTGCCTCTCATGCGCCCCGTACTGGGACCTGGCCTGCAACCCAGGCATGTGCCCTAACTGGGAATCAAACAGCCAATCTTTGGGTCATAGGCCAGCATTCAATCCACTGAGCCACACCAACCAGGGCCAGAACTTATGTAATTTTAAAAGACGATATACTGTAGTAATATCAAATGTTAAAGAAGTATTTCTAACGTTGATAGAAGATACAAATAGTAGTTGAATCAACATAACAAAATTATTTTACCTCAAACATACTCACAACTACAGAAATGACTGTTGCATAGCTACAGAAAGTTATTTGAATCTTTTGATAAAACACTTTAGAAAAATATTAAAGCTTTGCTATATGAGCAAAACATAATTCTAGATTTTTGACTTTATAACTGCCATGATCCACATATTATTTCAGGGCTATTAGCCTTTTTAAAAAGATTATCACCAAATAAAAATAGTCAAAAGTCTATTTTACAAAATAATTACCAAAATTTCATATATAGGTTTGAACCTTGAATTACAAGTTTTAGGCTTGACTTCTATTTGGTTTTGTTACAAATGTGGTACATGTTCATAAGAAAATAATTGAAACAGCATAAGCATATAAAATGAAAAGCACAACTACACTATTCCTCCAAGCCAACAAAAACATTTGATCCAGCCAACCCCCTCCTCCAACCCTTAATATTTCCCTGAGATCCTCAGAAAACATACATGTAAAAAGTAGTATTTACATTTTGTATAAAGAGGTCATTTAAAAAGTCAAACCAAGTCCAAGTACTAAGGCTCAAACAGTAACCAGAATTTGCAGGAGCACATGTTTATTTCTCTATCCTTCTAATAATACTAATTATAGAAAATGGCATTAAATATTACAAATGTGTACATAATTAAACATCAATAACAAGTAAAAGCAATTATATTAATTTTACCCAATATTTGTTAAAGAAGGACTTTAATTTGAAGTATCAAGAACTGAAAAACAGCAAGTCACTGAAATTTTGCTTTGACATTACCTGTCCCGGTCCATGCTGACTGGCCATCAGTAAGTGTAATAACAAAACCAGATCCTAGTGTTTTCTCCCAAGTGACTTGTAGAAAATGAATTATATCAGGTTCAGAAGCAAGGCAGATTCTGCTTATTTTTTTCTCCATTTCTGGTCACCTATTATAGAAGAATAAAATGAGTATTTTTTAAAGAAACTGTGACTATCAAACAGTGATGTTTTCTGAATTGGTCTCTCAGCCATAGCACCAAGAAAATAAGTTTTAAAAAAATTGTATTATCCAACCACCAAACTCAACAAATCCTAGTTCAGTTCAGTACGGATTCACAATTTTTCTAGATGGGAAAAGCAGAGCCCCATAAATGGCAAATGATTTGCACAAATTATGTAGCTAAATAAAAATTACTATCTCCAACAATATGACAAGTAAATTTTGCACAAGGTTCAATAGACTTTCTCTGTCTGGAGAAAGACTATTTGAAATGAAGAAAGAGAATAAGCACAAAGACTAAGAAAAAAAATCCCAGAACCTAAGAGTTCACAGTACCCAGTCATGCCTTCTCCAAGAAAGGCATACTCAGGCTCAGTGCCTACTCACTCAGTTCACAGACACAGGAACTCCCCGTAACAGAAGCATGTTGTATCAAGGTATCACAGCAGAAAATCAATACAATTTTGTTTGCATTTTTAAAACTTTGTATTGACGTATTATACACAGGGAGAAGTACACATATTAAAAATACAACTTTATAACATAGAGCAAAGTCATGTAAGAAATACCTAAATCAAAAACATTACCACACAAGAATTCATTTTCATAATACCTCCTTTTCACTCACTATGTCCCCAAATAAGCACTCTTCTCATTTCTAACAGAGATTGGACTTTGAGTGTTTTTGTACTTTTATGTGAATATAACCATGCAGCATGTTTTATTTTCTGTCTGGCTTCTTTTGCTCAACATTATATTTGAGAAATTCATCCAAATTGTTTCTTACAGTTGTAGATCATGCTAATGGCTGCATACTATTCCATTATACAGATAAAGTACAATTTATTTATGCATGCTCCTAATGATAGGCACTTGAGTACTCTCCAGGTTTTGACCACTGCAAATAGTACTGCCATAAATGTTCTAGCTAATATCTACAGAGTATATACATATGGTCAGTTTTAGTCCTACACAGCCAGAAGTTTTCTAAAAAGTTTGTACCAATATATACTTGGAATATGAGAGTTTGCTCCACACCCTTGCAAATATTTCTCATCTTTTTAATTTTATCCATTTTGATAGTTATATAGTATTACATTGTGGTTTGAATTCTAATTCCTTGATGAGTAATGATATTGAGTACTTTTCACGTATTTGTTGGGCTCTTGAAAATCCTGTCTTGCGTAGTGTCTGTTAGTGTCTTTTTCTTACTGATGTTCTTATTGATTTGCCCTTTTTCAAATTTGTTCTTTCTTCTTGATCTGTTCTTTTTATTTTAAATATTAATCCTTTTATAGAAATATGTATTGTGAGTATCTTCTCCCACTCTGTAGGTTACTTTCTCACTCTCAACAGTATTTTTGGATGAAATGTTTTTAATTTTAATGAAGTTACAATTTATCAAAATATTTATGGTTATACATTTTGTGCCCTGCTTAAGAACTCTTTGGACACGTAGATGTTCTCCTATGGTTGTCTGAAAGCATTATAAATTTTATCTCTCACATTTAGATCTGCAACCCATCTGGAATTGATTTCTGTGCATTGTGTCCGGGAGAGGTCAAGATATATTTTTTCCATGTATGTATCTAGTTGACCCAGTACTGTTTATTAAATACTATTCTTTATATTCATGTGACTGAATATATGTGTAAGGTTCAATATTTTTCTCTGGTTTTGCAGGGGTGCAATTTTATATTTTATAATTAGCCTGTCAAAGTTACATTGAATAGTGATTCTGTTACGGTGATGCAGCTCATTTACAATCTCTCCCTGACCTTGTAACTTAAAAATTTGATAAACCTCCCTCCTAAGTATGAAAATCATGAATGTGAAATGCTATCAGGACAAGCTCAAGCATAGACTTCTGTGGCTTGTCATTAGAAACCAGCCTCTCATGGACACCAATCACTACTCACTAGGTATACTGCTGCTATCTCCATTTAGGTCACAAGGATTCAGGAGAGTCCTTTGTAAAACCTACCTACTCTACCAGTCCAGCAATACTATTTTTTTAAAGGGGGAATAAATTAACACTGAGACTTTTTCTCAGTGATCTACTCTCATTTCTAATATTAAGGGGGTTTTTTTCCCTATGAATTCAAACACCATTTCTTCTGGTAATTGACTCAAGAATCTTGCCAGATTGTCCTCAAACTTACTAGACTATGCTATGACAATTAATTTTTAGTTCAAAGCAAAAAACCTTTTTCTAATACTGGAATATCCTTTCACCATGTGCACATCATTAAAAGATGCATAAGCTGTAGAAGCTAAAAAACAAAACTAAAGAAATGCTCTAAAAGTTATGAATATTCAAAGAATAAACATTCTAAAAAGTCAAAACCAGGAAAAGCACAAACTTCAAACATGGAAAAGTACAGAGAATTATTCTTAAATTACATAGCATGAATCTCTTTATTAGATGATCCTAAAAAAGCTAACAGAATTTCTTTAACCTTTTATTTGTGGGTAAGAATGTAAATTTGCCTCAAATTTTTATGACCAATAAACATAACATGCTACAAAAATCCAGAAGTATGTTACTAATTGGCATTTCATTGACAACTGGTTATGTTTTAGTAAAAGCAAAGTTTTACATCAGAATTTTAATTTCCTTTTTCAATTTAAAATTATTATGTCCTCATAAATAAAGCATTATATTGACAATGAATATGAAAATAAAAACAACTCACTCTGTCAGCTCTTCACAAAACAAGGCTGACTTACTACAGAGCTCTGTCTTTTGGAGGTGGGAGGAATACTTAATTGCAGAATGCTAGAGCTATACCACCTCACAGCACAAGGAAGCTGAGCAACTTCTATGATGAAGAGAAAACTATTGAAGAATAAGAGCACAAGATACCCCCAAATTGAAGAATTAGTAATAGTTCTAATTGCCACCTAAAGTTTACTCAGAAACATATTTATTATGCTTCCCAATAAAAGGCAAAATTATAAACTAACCATACTTTAGTCCTATCAACTAAGCTTGTTGACATTTTTAAAATGTGTAAATTTGTAGGGTTAATTACATCATAATCAATAAAAAAATTATTTTAAAGTATTTCATTTAGTCAATTTATTTTCCTGTATCGAGACTATCTCTTCCTAGATGTGCTTAATTCTGAAATGCTTTATCCATTTGTGAATATTTCTTTTAGATCAAATAGTCAATACACTTAACATGCAGTAAATTACATGGTCTGTAATCCTTAAATATGAAAATGGCTGGAAAATGCGTTACTGTTTTTCTATGCCAATCATTGAAAAAGACATAGTTAGGAGCTGACATAAATCTAAATAGGAGAGAAAGGGTAAGAGAAGCTACTTCTGGAGACCACATTTTGCCTCTACAAAAGTTATATACAAACACACAAATACACATACACTTACACTGACTAGTTCTTTTCAAATGTGCCTCCTGAAATATGGCTATTGTTAGCAATCAATGTAACTTTGTGAAAGGAAAACACAGCACTTAGAATTACTACTCTAAAGCAGCAGTTGGTTTCACTGTTATTTTTTACCATATTTGAAACAAGTCACAAATTTTAAATTATAGTGATGAATTAGCTTAAAATTCAATATTCCCAATGCTTGTCAGTAACTCATCCTACTCTCAATTATACAAAGGGCTTTAATTTCAATAATCCTACAAAGATATTTAGGAATCACGTTAGTTTTAACAACAGCTTTGAATTATCAATGTTTCAAATATTTTCCAATTTTCTGATTAAATGTAGGTACTCATCACAAAGATAAATCTATGTTATTTTAAAGATCTTAGTAAACTCAGATTGGAAACTATGGATGCTACATGTGAGCCATGTTTAAGCACTTAATATATTAATAGGCCAAATGTGACAACTCAGTTTTCTATAAATATTTTGGGTCTCAAATAGCCTCAGGCATGTTTTCTTTGCACCAAGTGACTCTTAATTTCCTAATAATATACTATTTGAACCAGTTTTGAAAACACATCATTCTTTTACTTACTGAGGTCACCCTCTCATCAAATATCCAATATAAAATATCTGAGAATCAACAGAAAGAGGAAAAACGATAACTTGGAATATCTTTTAAGATTCAGTAAGAACAAATCAACAACCTCTTTGCTTTTACCATCCAGTGTAAATAGAAATAGTCAACCACAGTTGTTTTTATGTTTGTTTGGTTCCCGTTGCCCCCAACCCCAAGACTACTTGAAGAAAGGAGGTGGAATCCTCTTCAGAGGGACTGATTGATTAGGACCATAAAAAGGCACAGGTTTTGTTTTCTAAGGGCACTAAAGGTCCCACTAGTATGAGCACCTCTCCCAGCCAGAGCCAAGGATCTAAGACAAGCCTGCAGGTGGAAACAGCTGGGTTCCACCCCAATTTGTACATCAGTAGCTTTATTGAGACTCAGAACAGTTGAGAATTGAGAAGCTTATCTTTAGTACTTTGTGTCTTTGATACTTGGCTTCTCTCTTAGAAGAGAAATAAGTTGTTGGCTGGTATGCAATTGATGTGATCTACACTCTGAACAAATACCATTCACAGTTGCCTCTGAATAAACAAGACACTTTTTAAATTAGTTTACAAAGAATTTTGTATGCCCTTTTGGATGGTGATAAGGAGCAGTGCAGAAGCCAACTCTCTTAGGTCAGCTCAAGTTAGTGACAACACTGTATCATTGATAACACCATTTTGAACTTGAGCTTCTTTCATTTTCCTTTATAGTAAGTTATGTTTTCTTTTCAAGCTGCTTGGGCTGCAGGTGTTCAAACTTCTGCATCTATGCCAAGGAGTTGTACTTACAGATCAGAAAGGGCTAAATGCATGTTTCCAATGAAGCAATTAAACTTAAGTGCCCCCTTGTTGAGAAAAGCAGGCTGATACCTAAAGTGAGTTCAGAATAAAGAAGAGCACACAGCACATGCTGTTAGTAGTCTGTATGTAAATAGATTCCTGATCATATTGTTTGTGTGACCTTATATTTTTTTTAAAGAGAAAAAGAAAATGTAAATTGTAAACCAAAACTGTGCTGATAAATTTTTCTATCACATTACAAAAATTCAGGGATAAGACCATGTATAATTGCTAGATAAAAAGGAAAGGAAGGTTTAGACAACAAACACTGATCTATTTACTTTTGATAAAACAAATATCATACAACAGTTCAGGAAAACTAAGTGTAAAGAAAAGAACCATTTTCCTATTTGTTTAGTATTTTTAAAAACATTAACTATTCACGTGTATCTTATTATAATTCCCACATTACAAATTTTTAATTAGTAATATATTCGTAGCATTTTCATTATTAATAGCATATCAAATTGCTGGTTGGTGTTAAGGATTTTTTCAAAAATGACCACAAAATCAATTTACCTTTAAAATTCCAAAGCAATTAAAACAAAAAATATCAAGTTAACCTTCTATAAAAGAAATGCTTTCCTGAAATAATGTTTTCAAGTTAGACATTTCTAAACTTTGTAAAGAATTACAGGACTATTGAATATCTTTCTAATCATGTTAGAATTATATCCATTCTATTAATTTTGATAAAAATACAAGATGACCATCTGTCCAAGTTTAGCTGAGATTTTCCTGGGTTTCACATGGAAAACTTTATGTACCAGGAAAGCTCCCAACCCTAGGCAAACCAGAATGGTTAGTTACCCTAAGTAAGAACAAAATATAGTTAAGACTGCGGGCATAATCTTATTAAAAAACTTGTAACATATAAAAGCTGATGATCAAAGAAATTATATTAACAATCTAGTGCTTCAGAAATAAAGCATTAGAAATATAAAATAAGTCTAAAAATACAAGCCTTCTTTGCCATGGTCATAGTCCAATCTCAATTACCTCTTATGACCGTGGAATGCCAGCTGCTGCCATCCCAAATATCAAGTTATTGCTCATTTCCTCTGCTAATCTTTTACAAATACCATTAATAATTATTAGTTTCAGTGATGCATTTAAATTTCACTTCCTTTTCTTTCATTTCTCTTTCCCAATGAAGTATTTAAAAACAATAAAGTGGCCTGAATAAATTTCTCACGTAAAATGAACACCTACGCTTCCAAAATGCCCTTAAAATTGAACCAAAAGTTCCAAGATATGACTTGTTCTGTATTCATCAAAGGACACCCTTCATTACAAATAACAAGGACAGATGAATGAGAGTATACTTATCATTTTGGAAACTTTCACAAGAACACTTCAGTTCTAATTGCAGAGTTTCAAGTGAGAATGACACTCAACAGAACTAAAGAGATAAGATAATACCTGAAATACAGCTCTACTAAGCAATAGCCTTTTTTCATTAAGAATCTAGTAATTATAATTTCTTAAGCCTCAAAATTTTGACACATCTCAAATTTTACTTTCAGAAGAGTGAAGATATTCCAATGAAGCACCATCAGTTAACCTTATATAGTCTTTTCTACATGAAAAAAATATGCTGCTCTGGAACTGATTTTTAACTAAAAGCACTTGTGTGGAAAATGAACAAGACTTGCACTGTACTTTGTCCTCATTCACAAACCCACCATTTACTTACAACCGCACCCATTTATCTCGCTATTTTCTGATGACAAACAAGGAAATGAATGATAATCTTGGGGTACAAATGAGAGTTAATCGTAAAAAGAAAGCACAAAATCCTACAACATATCCTCAACTGGTGAAACTACCAAATTCAGCCATACAAAAATACTTAGGAGACATATGAAATTGTCAATATTTAACAATTTTTAACCCACAAAGAATGGCAATTTCACATGGTTCAAATAAATTATAAACAGCACATGAGGATTACATTCTTAATTGGATGAATAATTTACACACTTTCCATGATGCAATTTCAAACACATCTCTGAATATATTTTGTGCAACTCTATTGGGAGGAGGATCCAAGATACAAGCAAAAATTCAACTCTGCATCCCCTCGGGTGATGCATTTCCAAACTGAACTGAAACATTGTACCTGCTAAAATTTAAATCAACCCTTGTACGTTTATAGCAAGGGTACAAGTCCTACTGCCTCCAGTAGCTATGAAGGTCAGGTGTATGCCCATATACATTAGTCCCCATTATCTACAGGGGACCCCTCCTCTTGGATGCCTGAAACCATGGATATTATCAAACCTTACATATACCAGGTGAGAATCTTAAAAGCAGCAAGAAAAAAATAACTTGTTACATACAAGAGAAACTAGATAATGCTACTAGCAGATTTTTTCAGATGAAACTCTGCAGACCAGAAGAGAGTGGCATAACATATTCACATGCTGAAAGGAGAAAAACTTCCAATACAGAGTTAATTCTCTAGCTGGCCAGCTTATCACTCAGAATTGAAAAAGAGATGAAGAGTTCTCAAAGTAAGAGAAAGCTAATAAAGTACATCACCATTAAACCAGACTCACAAGAAATGTTAAAGGGGCTCATTTAAGTTAAAAAGAAATGACACTAATAATAAGAAAACATGCAAAAATAAAAATTTCACTAAAAAAGGTAAATATATAGTAAAGCTAGTGGATCACTCACTTATAAAGCAAATATGAAGGTTAAAAGACAAAAGTACTAAAATTAAGTAAATGACAATAATTAGTTCAGGGATGCATAAAATAAGAAGATGCAAAATGTGACATCTAAAATACAAAATGTGGCAGGAGGACAGTAAAACTGTAAAGTTTTGGAATGTGTTCAAATTTAAGTGGTTATCATCTTAAAAGAGATTGTTACATTCATAGAATGTTACATATGAAACTCATGGTAATCACAAATCAATAACTTACACTAAATACATAAGAGAAAATAAGAAAAGAATCTAAACACTCAAAAAGTTATGAAACCACAAGGAAAGAGAAAAAGAGAAGAGAGAAAAACTATAAAAAACAGTCGGAAAACAAGTAACAGCATATGGTAAGTACATGCTTATCAATAATTATGTTAAATGTAAATGAACTAAATGTTCCAATCAGAAGATTCAGAGTGGCTGAACGAATAAAAAAAAGAAGACCCATCTATATGCTGCCTACATGAGATTCACTTCAGAAATAAGTACAAACAGACTGAATTTGAAGAAAAAGATATTCCATGCAAATGAAAATGAAAAGAAAGCTAGTGTAGCCATATTCATCAGAAAAAAAGAGAATTTAAACCAAGGACTGTAATAAAAGACAAGGAAGGTGATTACATAATTATAAAGGGGTCAATCCATCAAGAAGATATAACATTTACAAATATATATGCACCCAACATAGGATCAATAAAACATATAAAGTATACATTAACAAACCTGAAGGGAAATAATGACAACAATATAATAATAGTAGGGAATTTTAACACCCCAATTACATCAATTGATAGATCAATAAGACAGAAAATCAATAAAGAAAGATCAGCCTTAAATGACAGATTAGTCCACTTGAAGTTAATAGACAGTTACAGAACATTCCATCCAAAAGCAGCAGAGACACCTTCTTCTCAAGTGGCATGGACCATTTTCCAGGACGGCTCACATTCGGGCACAAAAAAATTTAAATAAATTCAAGAAGACTGAAACTGTAAAGCATCTTTTCCAATCATAGTGGTATGAAACTAGAAATTAATTACAAGAAAACTAGAAAAACCACAAAACTGTGGATATTAAACAGCTTACTACTAAGAAACCAATGGGTCATCAAAAAATCAAAGAGAAATACAAAATTCATAGACACAAATGAAAACAATATACAATATACCAATATTTTGGGATAGAACAAAAGCAGTTCTAAGAGGGAAGTTCATAGCAATGCAGGCCTACCTCAGGAAACAAGAAAAATCTCAAAGGAGCAATCTAACTTTATATTTACAAGAATTTGAGAAAGAACAAATGAAACCCAAATTTAATAGAAGAAAGTAAATAATAATGATCAAGGTGGAAATAAATGAAAAAAAGACTAAAAATACAATAAAAAAATCAGTGAAACTAAGAGCTGGTTCTCTGAACAAAAAACAAAATTGACAAACCTTTAGGTAAACTACCCTATAAAAAGACAGAGGACTCAAAATAAATAAAATTAGAAATGAAAAAGAAGTTACAACTCATACCACAGAAATACAGATCATAAAAACTACTATGAACAATTATATGCCAACAATTGAAAAACTTAGAGGAAATGGACAAAATTCTAGAAAATAAACAATCTTCCAAGACTGAATCATAAAAGATAGAAAATCTAAACAGACCTGTTACTAGTAAGGATATTAAATCAGCAATCAAAAACCTCTCCAAAAGACAAAAGTCCGGGACCAGACAACTTCACTAGTGAAACTCTACCAAACATTCATAGAAGATTTAATACCAATACTTTGCAGTCTTCCAAAAATTTTAAGAGAACACTCAAAACTCATTTTACAAGACCAACATTACCCTAATACCAAAACTAGACAAGGATACCATAAGAAAAGACAATTATAGGCCAATATTCTTGATGAGCATAGATGCCAAAGTCCTCAACAAAATGTTATCAAATCAAATTCAATAATACATTAAAAGGTCACACACCATGATCAAATCAGGTTTATTTCAAGGGCACTAGAATAGTTCAACACCCATAAATCAAGCAATTTGATATACTACATTAACAAAATCAATGATAAAAATCATGTGATCTTCTCAATACATGCAAAACTTCTGACAAAATTCAACATTCATTTATCATAGAAGCTCTCAACAAAATGAGTAGAGAGAGCATAGCTCAATATAATAAATACCACAAATGACAAGCCCACAGCTAATCTCAGACTCAGCAGTCAAAAGCTGCAACTTTTCCCCTAAGTTCAGGAACAAGAAAAGAATGCTCACTCTCACCACTTTTATTCAACACAGTACTAGAAGTCCTAACCACAGGAATTAGGTAAGAAAATAAATAAATAAAAGGCATCTATATTGGAAAGAGAATTAAAACTGTCACTGTTTGCAGACATGATACAATATAGAAAAGCCTTAAAACTACACTTAAAAAAAAAACAACTGTTAAATGACTTCAGTAATGTTGCAAGACACAAAATCCATATGCAGAAATTTGTGGCATTTCTTTACACTAATAAAAAACAATGAGAAGGGGAATTAAGAAAACAATCCCATTACTGTTGCATCAAAAGAATAAAATATCTAGGAAGAAATTTAACCTAGGAGGTAAAAGACCTGTACAACAAACAAGAACTATAAAACTAAAGAAGACACAAATAAATGAAAAGGCCCCATACTCATATATTGGAAGAATTTATATTATTAAAATGCCCATACAACCCAAGCAATCTACAGACTCAATGTAAGCCCTACCAAAATCAAATAGCATTTTTGACAGAACTCGAAAAATTCTAAAATTTCTATGAAACCACAAAAGATCCCAAATAGGCAAAGCAATATTGAAAAGAAGAACAAAATGTCTCTATTTTGAACTATACTACAAAGCTATAGTAATCAAACAGTATAGTATTGACAAAAGAAAACTGTATGACCCTATTAACCAATGTCACCCCAATAAATTTAATTAAAAAAAAATTATGACAAAGGAGCCAAGAATAGAGTGTCTCTTCAATAAATGGTGCTGGGAAAACTAGACAGTGACATGTAGAAGAATGAACCTAGACAACATATTACATAATATCCAAATTAACATAAAGTGGATTAAAGACTTAACTGTAAGACCTAAAACCATAAAATTCCTAAACAAACACACAAGTGGTAAGCTCCCTGCTACGAATCTTAGCAACATTTTTGTGGATCTGATTCCAAAAACAAGGGAAACAAAAGCAAAACTAAACAAATGGAAGTATATCATATTAAAAGCTTCTGCACAGTGAAGAAAAGCATCATCAAAATGAAAAAGCAACCGACTGCATATAGGCCATTTGTAAATCAAATATCTAATAAGGTGTTAATATCCAAAACATATAAAATATTTGGACAACTCAACAACAACACAAAAAATAGGTAGAGGATCTGAATAGACATTTTTCCAAAGAAGACATACAAATGACCAACAAACACATGAAAAAAAATGTCCAATACCAGTAATTATTAGAGAAACATAAATCAAAAATACAGTGAAATATCACCTCATACCTGTTAGAATGGCTGTTACCAAAAAAAGCAGGAAAGAGAGGATGTAAAGGAAAAACTTCGCACACTGTTGGTAGGAATATAAGTTGGCACAGCCACCATGAAAAACAGCACGGAGATGACTCAAAATAAAAATAGAACTATCATACGATCATCTATTCCACTTCTGGGTATTTATCCTAACAATAAAAAAATACTATTTTGAAAAGATATATGCACCCCTATGTCCACTGCAGCATTATTTACAATAGCCAACACATGGAAACAACCTAAATGTCTATAATAGGTGAGTGGATAAAGAAGATGTGAGATGTGAGTGTATGAGTTTGATGGGTGAGTGGTTGAAGAAGATATGAGAATACATATAATGGAATACTACTAAAGTATAGAAAAAGAATGAATTCTTGCCATTTATGACAACATGGATAGGGTTGAGGGTATTATGTAAAGTAAGTCACACAAAGAAAGAAAAATACTGTATTATCTCATTCACATGTGAAATCTAAAAAGCAAATAAAACACAAACAAACTCACAGAGAGAACAGACTGGTAGTTACAAGAAGGGCAGGGAGTTGCAGGGGCCTGAGCAGTAAAAGGAAGGAGATTGTTTATATGGTGCTAGATGGTATCTAGACTTTCAGTGGTTATCACTTTGTAGTGTACACAGGTGTCAAATTACAAAGTTGTACACTTAAAACTTACATAATGTTATAAACCAATTTTACTTCAATTAAAAAAAGAAAAATAATAATTTAGAAGAGTGAATTGTGAGTAGGATATAAATGAAATGAGATGGGCCATAAGTCGATACATGTTGTGCTAGGGTACAGGGGAATCCATTCTCTTTACTTTTAAATATGCTTGCTATTTTACACAGTAAAATGTATAAAAGTTTTCAGTAAGTTTTATTTGAACATCAGTCTGATTCTGTTCATTTATATGATATTTTTATGAAAAGAGAAAAGTCATCTCTTAGGAATTTATTCTTAAATATATAATTTAATACTTCAAAACTTAGAAGCCTGTCCAAAGAATTATTAGACTCAATATTGGCTCTTTGTTAAACACTGATATCTGATAAGCATTATACCAGGGACCCTGGTACACAATGCAGTGGTAAATTTTGTAGTGCAACACAGAATCAATGATATCAAATATAAAAAAATATTTTTATAACTGAGGAGCGCATAATCAAAAATATCTAAAAGTATTTCAATATTTATTGGTTATACACTAATAATTTTATCTTAAGGTCAAAATGTATAAAAATTAATATGACAAAATATTCAATATATAAGCCACTTCCATAAATATTCACTGGTTGCACATAATACCCACAGTGAAGAAATCAAAAATAATAATATTTTCCAAAATTTCCCACTCTTGGCATATCATTAGTATCATCCCATCTTCGATTTCTTGATGTATGAATCAAATATCTAGTATAGTTCCTGGCAAATAATCAACCTAAGTTAAATGGACGAATTCTTTTAATCTGTAGTTTGCAAAACTCTAGCTTATATTTTTTTTCTTTCTTCGCTCCTTAAAAAACAATAGCTTCCCAAAAGTACTCAGTATTCTAGCTATTACTAAACATTGGTCAGAAAATAACATCAGTGTCATGATCCATGTCCCACATAATTCAGGTTAAATGTGTTCATTTCCCTATCATTTAGATAGTTTTGATTTTTGCTACCCAATACGCTTCCCCTACTTGTAGCAACAAAACTCTAAGTGATATGACCTCTGCTATTCTCAGTCCACGGGTTTGAGCAAGCTGACTTTGGCCCCATGTTCCAAGAGTAGAACACAGACCTGGACTAACTCAACATTTTATTCTAATCCCCAGTGACTGAATCAAGGATAAGCAAGATTCAGAGAGATGATCACATGATTCAAGTCAGAACAAGACAAACCACTGAGACCCATTCCAAGACTTTTCTTTGCATCATAAAGGATACAGATTCTTCTCTATGGGTTTAGGGTTATGACACTGTGAGTGTGAAACTGTTGAGAACAAAATCAAGAGAGCAAAAAGTGGAACTGAGGGCTAGGCAGCAGCTCAGATTGGATTCCAGCAGTATCAGAAGAATCTAGAGCTAACCATGGTTGTTTTAGGTATGAGGACAAGAAATTCCTTTTTGCTTTATCTACCTTGTATCAGGCTTTGGATTCAGACAGAATTCAGGATGCATTCTCACTGTCATTAACCGGTTGTGTGGACTTCAGCAACTTATTTAATTCTCTTAACCTTAATTATTTCATAGTACCTGCAAAACAGTTGTAGGCAAGCAACTGTGTATATTCTATCAGTGATACATGTGCACCACACACTTTTGGAAACACTGTATTAAACTCATAATATTCAACACCAAAGAAGACGTTTTACATGTTAAACTTAATATACTTACACTATCATCAAATCTAAAATACAGTACACTTTGAAAACACTGGGAAACTTTCTTGTTGCTACACAATAAATTATTGGTAACAGGTGGTCAAGGAGGCAACTGGTGAGTATCTTGCATAAGGCCCTAATAATCCTAGAAGAAAATCATATATCTATTCAAAACAAAGATTCAAGTCTTGGTTATATGAAAAAAAAAGTTTCCCAAGTTTTAAAAATCACTAAATAATAAGTCTAGTGTTGTCTCCTTAAAGCTCAACATTTTATATCAAAACATTTGCAAGTTCTCTCTAAAAGAAAGATCCAATTTAAATTTTAAAACTATGGTTCTTTCCCTTCTATCTTTAACATACTGAAAATAGGTTAAAAGCGTTTGTGAACCTCTAAGCAATTTTGTTATTTCATGTTTATCAAGGTATTTGTAGAAACAAACACAGCTTCCTCAGAATACAGAACCTTAATGGAACTTTGCTTCCTAATATAAACATAACATCATGTGGTTAAATGATTACATTACTAAGTAAAAGCCATTGATATTTACTATCAGAAAAGCAAAGATAGGAGCAGTCCCAATACCTGTAATTTATGACCTTCTAGGACTGTTTTTAGGACTATCATTCAAAAAACAAAGTTTAACCTTCTTTTATAAGTCTGCCTAACAGACGTAAGATTGTTTGTGTGGTTCCAACGATTTGATATAGAAGCTTCAAACATTCTTCTACTTTGCACTAAATGCTGTTATATTACAGTGATATTCATATGGGAATTACAGTGGCAACCTGTGGCATTCAAACAAACATACAGACTTTAGTCACTCTTTCCCTCACAGATTTCCTTCTGAGACATAGTTCTCAGATAATAACCAGGACAAATTTCCTCATCACATTTTACTTTCAATAATTTTTTATGTTTTCTCTATTGCTAAATTCGCAGAGCACAAACTTTAGTTCCCAAAAGTCATATCTAAGTCATGGCTTGAGCCAATTTTGATAATAATAATGCTTAAAATGAAGAGGTTGGTTCCTAAACATTTTTAAAAATTCAGTTTACACGAGTATCATAGCACAACTAATTTACCAAGTTATGAATTACAACCATGGTGTCATTTTTTAAAAGCACTTAACTGAAGCACACATATGGAACTACATCAGTATACTACATTTAGAAGCATCTACCCACAAATTACCAAAGAGGCATTAATAATTTTTTTAAATGTAAGCTTTTAAGTGCCCCACGTTTAAACAGATGTTATCCTATTTTCTTTGAGCAGCTGTTCATTTGAACATGTTCCTTATTTATTGATATACTTGTGTTCAATGCTAAGGTCATATTTCTTAAACAGGAACTTGGCAACTTCCAAATTCTATGGTAAATATTGACATATCTCAGCATGTCAATATTTATTTTGTCAGGACTTTGATGAGCCTCTTCAATAATAGCTGCATCTTATTTCTTAGCAGCCACTTGTTTGTTCCAATTGAGTTCTTTCCTGATTCAACAAAATTCTCATTAAATGTTCAGATAAAATTACAAGTTAAAAGCACCCTCTCAAAGACCAGATTAAGTTCCTTGATTACTTCTACATTTTTGTCACTTCTGCAGGGTGAGTAAGCTCACAGAAAAAAAGGCACAAATTCAGGAGTGTCTTTCAAGTAATATTTGTTTTTCATTAATCTCAAGCCTAATCATTCTCAACTTCACGGCTGGAGTTGAAAGCCACTGAAACCTTTCATTATTTATAGTTAAATTATTTACTTTTTTGTTAGTCCAAAAGATAGGCAAAATTATAGATTGGTTTACAGACTGCAAGGATGATGACTTTCAGAGGACAGCTTAAATTCAGAGTGCCTACCATAAAAAGTGGTTGAAATGTTAACAAACTAGTCATCATTAATTCAACCTTAAGAGCAAATTTCCATATCACTGGGAAAAAATCTTCCCAATGGCTTGTAACTATCCTGGGATTTCCCAATGGCACCCAAGTAAAAGTTTAATTTATAACTATTAGCAGTACTGACATCTACAAAAGCATAAATGTCTCAGGAGCAGTTTGGAATTCTGGAATGGATTTCTGCTTTCAACGAAAGACTCAGCAGTATTCTTCTCCCAAGAAGAGCCCAATTTCATCAACATTTAAAATTTGCTGACTATCATAACCTTTTGTGCATTTACTTCAGGCAGTGTCTTAGAAAAAAGCACAACTCACTTCCTCATCTGCACTGGCAGCTTCACAAATGATAAGAAGCAAATTGCCCAGGGCTATAAAATACATGAACTATTTCCTAGTTGTATAAAAAGAACCATCTTTCTATTATTTTAAACACAGTCCACATTCTCTCTAGAAAACCCAGTATAGCAAATACAGAGCATTGATTTCATAGTCAGAACACCATGCCTGAAATTAAACCTCTACTGCTTGATAGCTGAGCGACTTTGGTCATGCCAGGACATTAAAACATTCCTTAACTACCTATGTACCCAGGCTTTGCTATCCCAAAGATGAAAAGGACATATTCCCAGCTCTCTAGTGAGATAAAAACACACAGAAGTATTTTACAAGCTTGTACAAAGTACATAGGCAGGGTGGGAGTTCCTCTGAAAAGTAGCACATAAGCCAGCTTGACATTTCATGAAAGGCTTCCTTGAGTTACATTTTTTAAGATACAAATCTTAAAGGATGAAAATGACTTAGGGGTGGAAGGAAAAAGATAAGGAAAGGCATTCCAGGCAGAAGAACCTGCATGAGCAAAGGCTTGGAGGCAAGAAATAGCATGATATATGGAAAGGAAAAATAATTCAATGTTTCAGACTGATTGTAAATCAAGAATTACAAATTCTTATTTCCAGTCAACTTCACTTATTCAACCAAAACATACTATGTATTTCTATGCCTTGGACAGTTTTAGAACTTCACATAAGGGAACAAAACAGATAAAAATTCCTGTCTTTGTGAAGTTCACATTTCAATGGAGTAGGTGAACAATTAAAAATACACCTAATAAGTATATAAAATATGTTGATACATGATATAGTAAAAGAAGATAAAATGGAGTAGAGGAAACTGGGAGTGCAGAGAGGCATTTTGGGGGAAAAGGGAATTAGTTGCAAAGCTGCAATTTTAATTAGGAGGTTAAAGTAGGCTTTACTGAAAAGGTAACATTTGAACACAAAGGAAGTAAAGGAATTAGTTGTGTGGATGTCCATAAAGAAGCATTCCAAACAGACAAACTGGCCAGTGCAAAGTCCCTAAAATGGAAATGGGCCTACTGTGTCTAGGAAACAAGGTAACCAGTGTGCCTGGAACAGAGTGAGGGAGCAGAGAACACAAAGGACTGAAGTCAGAGAAATAATGGAAAACCAGATCATGTAGAATCTTGTAGACCGATATAAGAAGGTTGGCTTTTACCAGGAGGCAAATGAAAAGTCTCAGAAGTTTTTAAAACAAAAAAAGCAATGTGAAATTCTTTTTTAATAATTTTTTTATTTTGGAATAATTCTGCATTTACAGAAAAACTGCAAAGATAATAGAGTTCCCATATACCTTTCACCCAGTTTCCTCTAATATAAACACATTTTATAACCATGGTGCATTTATCAAAACAAAGAAACCAGCATTGATGCACTACTATTATCTTGATCATATTTTACCAGGTTTGGGTTTTTTTTCACTAATATCTTTTGTCTATTACAAGACCCAATCTAGGATAACATGTTACATTTAGAATCTTACATTTTAATACAATTTTATTTACATTTAAAAGTACCCTGTGGCTATTGTGTGAGATCAGACTGTAGAGGCAAGGATTAGAGAAGGCAGGGTGACCAAATAGAAATCCAAGCAAGAAATTATAGCAGCTACTAACAGATATCCTAGCAAGAGATGATCTGTATACTAACAGGAGGAAGAGCAGGAAACAGATCAGTATACTAACAGCAGGAAGAGCAGGAAACAGATTCCAGATATAGTTTTTAGAGAGTCAAATAGGATTCGCTGATGGATTTGATAGAATATAAGAGAAAGTCGATGATGACTGCAAATATTTAACTTTTAGCAACTGGCTTTATAGAGCTGCCATCAACTGAGATGAGAAAGAATGGAGCAGGTTTGGGTGTAAAAGGAGTTCAGTTTGTGTCACTCAAGTCTGAATACTTTTAAATAAACAATTGGAGATGTACAGGTAGAAAACTAGATATGTGAGTCCAGGGTTCAGAAAGAGAGGGGACTAGGAATAGGAATCTGGTATGAAAACATATACAGATGACATTTAAATTTATCTTAATATCATCAAGAGGAATGTAGACCAAGGAAAAGAACTAAAGATTGAGCCCTGGAGCACTTCAATAATAAGTGATCAGAAAGAACAGAAGACTGAGAAGGAGCAACCGATGAATAGAAGAAAAACCAAGACTGTAGTATCCTAGAAATCAAGTGAAGAAAATATACCATGAAGAAAAGAATGATCAAGTTTATTAAAGGCTGCCCACAGGTCAAATATGGTAAGGACCGAGAATGAGCAACACCTCAAAAATCACTGGTGACACTAACAAAAAGCATTTTGGGGGAGCATGGGAGCAATAGTCATTTTGAAATGGTCTCAAGTGAGACAAGCAGAGTTTGCCACCCCAATCAATATATGCCCTATGAGACATTATTTTAAGCTAGTTTTTTTAAAAGAAACAAATGATTCAGGAAAAGCCTTTAACCTTCCCCCAACTGCTTAAAAGAATTTAGGCAGAGAACCTGCTCCAGGAAGAACTAGTGTGTAATGACAATGAAACTAGCAAGGCTCATTTAATCAAAGTCCTCTCTGCATCCATTATTAAAGATAGCCCAGTAAACATTTATTTGCCAAACATTTGCTTTTCTTTCTCCATGTGTTTGCCTCCCTCCTCTATGCAGTCCCAAATCGCTACCTCTTACTCCTTATCTGGGATTCAAAGTGGCATATGTGCCTCAATTGCCCAGTTTGTCCTCTGCTCTCATATTCTTATGGAACCCCCATATGTACACATGTAATAAACTTGGTCATTTTCTCCTGTTAATATGTCTCATGTTAATTTGATTTATTAGCCCAGACAGAACTTTGTAAGAGTAGGAGGGAAAATTATCTTTTCCCTCCTCCACACAAGAAAGAATAGAAAAAAAAAAAGAAAGAAAGAAATTGGGATTTGGATCATACAAAACTCAAAGTAATTTTGTTCAGAAGAGCAAATAAATAGGGTTAGAAGTGGAGAAAAAGGTTAAGGGAAGCAGAGAAAGGTTAAGAGAAGCATTTCATAAAGTAAAAGGAATAACACTCAGGTCAAAAAAATTTTTATGGGTCTTAATCTAAGAGCCATGGAAAAAGAGAATTAAAAAGAGAAGGCAAAAAAAGAGCAAAGACAAACACTATAACACAAGGAACCTCGACCTTAGACCATGGAGGCTACTTGAGGATCAAAGAAAACTAGCAGTTAAGTAAAACCATTTAATATATGTGAATATCAGTGCATTTTTTTTAAAAAATGGGAAATCACATAAAAGAAAACCTTCCAACTCAATACTAGATACAAAGTAAAAAGATAAAAGGGGGAGAAAATGGTCTGGTGGTATAAAAGCAATAATAATTTATTTCAAAAACCTTTTATTGAGAGCCTAACATGCAAGTCAATCAGCTCTACAGCATTATCTCCTCCTTCAAGGAATTTTTAACTTAGTGAAAGAGAAAGCCAGGCACACAATAGGTAATGGTTATCATGTGATTACTAAATGTCAAAATCTTGGCAAGATGATTTACTTGTATTCACTCATTTAATTCTCATAACAATGGAGAAGCCTATGCACTCTCCCTACAGAAATATATAAATATGCACTATTTTTACATAAAATTCTAGGAAACTCATGAAACTAAAATTGAAAATACTCTTATAGATGCAGGAGAGGCAATAATTTTTTAACAAAGGAATGATAGTCAGGTTTTATTTTTAGTAAGAAAATGATCTAAGATTATTTAGTAAGAAGTAAGAAACCATAGCAGAGCTGCAAGAAAGGAGACTTTTAAAGTATTTAGCAATGGAAGATGGTACCTAAATTAGTTCATTGACAGTGGAAACCAAAATCAGGGGGTTTATGTGCTTAAGGACCATGTAGCTCAATTACTAACTCCTCACCTCTTACCACAGGTCAGATTAATTTTGTTTGCTGTTACATGAAAAAAAATCATACATATATATTCAGCTTCATCTATTATCATTTGTGTCCTTCAATGGATAACTTTAATATAAATGGCCAATATTGTTCTTCACTACTGTATTTTGAAGCTGAAGTACATTAAGTGACCATGGCCTAAAATTAACTGTAATCCATAAACACAGTAAATCAATTGTGATCTTTAACAACTTCATGGTCCCAGTGCTCTTCACAGGAAGCTTGAAGCATGGCTTCACAAAGAAGTATTACCCTTAAGTATTCATAAAGATCAAGACAATCTTCACGGAAGTAAAAACGGTTGTAAAGTCTACAGACATGTTTACTACTTTGGAAACCAAGCCTGATGAGTTGCACAACATAGCTTCCATAACTAAGCCAAGTTTGTTTCATTTGAATGGCCTGTGTTTTGATAGGAAGAGGATTCTGTACATTTTTTTATACATTTGATCCTCCCCTTTCCCAGGCCCATTACATTTCTCCAAGGAACAAGTCATTTTTATTCCTCTGCTGCACTATCATTTTCCCCTGATAAAGCTCAGTAAATCCTTCCTAAAATTGTGTATTTGACCAACTCTTAACAATTCAGTAAATTCAAAAGTAAACTCAGTTATATTAAAAAAAAAAAAAAACAACTGTGTGTGGTAGCAAACAATATAATAACAGAGAGCAGAAATCAAATGTTTTAATCACCATGTTGCCCTAAAAACAAGGCTCATAGTTTGGCAAATACAGCACACAAATCAACACTTGAGTTTCCTTCCCTTTTTCTCTCTATCCGCTTTCTGAGTTAATAAAGAATTTAAAAACTAACATTCTGGAAAAAAAAAAAAAAAAGCTCTCTGCTGCCTGAGAAAAAATAAACTATACAATTGGAGCCAAAGAGTTCACTTTAGGGAGCGGAGGAATAAACTAAATTTCCTAAAACTATGCAAACTGAACAAATACATTAGGGCACCCGTTTCTTCAGCTATTAGAACATGCAAAGGCAAAAACAGGGAAAACTAGAGCGTCATCCACCTGGACTATTAAAATTAGAGGAAGCTAAATAATAATGCTACCAATTAAAAGATAAATTGGCATGTGCTTTGTCTCGCTAGTGGATCATTTCTCTGGAGCTCAGGAAAAGGCAGCTGCTTCCCATTTATTACCACAGAAGGTTCTTCCCTGTTTCCAAAGAGTCAAATGTTTCAGCCCGAAATGCAACCTACTGACAAGTATTTTTTTTTTTTTTTTTTGCTGGGGATTGGGAGAGAAAAGGCCTGTGTTAAGAGAAATGATCAAACAGCCTACTCAATATAATCCTCCAGGTTCAAGCGTCCTCCTAATCCCAGAACCATACAGGGCATTTCAAAGGTGTTTTGTTATAAAAAAAAAAAAAAAAAATCCCTAAGGTGCAAAGGGAGAAACTGAAAACGGGGTCCAGGAGGTGCACGCCCTGTGGACCAGCCCATGGAACGCAGGCGTTCGCTAGTCAACAAACGAAAGGCACAGTAGCTTACACGTAGAAGGTGATCCTGCCAGGGAAATATCCACGCACTACGGAGTTGTAAACAGAAATAACAGGAAACTAAAAAATAAATAAATAAAATTTAAAAAAATAGGGGGAAATTCGACAAGAAAAAAGTACAGCCCTACTATTACTTAAAGAGAGAAGCCTCCACTTCCGAACAGTACCTCTTAGTGACCCCACTTCCGGTCTCCTCCAAAAGGCCCGCTCCCACAGATGCTGTCATGCAGCCAATGAGAATGTCATCTACTTCCGCATGCGGCCCGTGACGTCACTTAAATCCCACCTTATTCCCGTAGAGAGGAACCTATTCTAGTGTCTGAGTCCTCAGTTCAGGAGGCGGTGCCCTGACAGGTCCAACTGGAACGCCGGAAGCTGCGAGACGGGAAGGCGGGGCGTGCACGCCTTTTCCGCCCTGGGCCCGGAAGGGTGATGTGGCTGGGGCTTCGCCGGCCTCACTATGGTAAGAACTGGAGTGGTGGGGTCGTGGTTGATCCTTCTGAGGGGGCTGTGGTCCCAAACTAGGGCTGGAGGGTGCGGGGCGGCCCTGGGTTCCCGGACCAGGGGTCCTTGTCACTAACTCCGTTTTCCCGTGGCTCGGAGTGTGTACAGGCCCAGGAGCCATGTGGCCCCTGCACGTCCAACTGCTGAGAACCAAGGCTGACCACCCAAGAAAGACTCCCGGGTGGCCCAGCCTGTCCCGTTCCTCAGAGGCCACTTTCTTGACTTGTTAAGGAGAAATGTACTAGATTACCTTTACCGATCGATTCCATAGACTCAGTCGACCTTGGTCCTTTGAATCGTTACAGCCTCGGAGTTCTCGCTGCTTATTTTGAGTCTCCTTTCCCTACGCGCCTGATCCAGGTTTTTATTTCGTAGTTGTCAAATAAACCCCAAATTTACACCTCGATTTTTACCTGTTGAATCAGGGGCCTTTAGGCCTCTCCTACTCGATTCTCTCAGCCGTTTTACAAATTACAGGTTTTAGTGATTGGAGATTTTTGAAGAGATGGTTTTTCTTCTACGAGTTTAATGTAGTTAGAGTGGTGTCTGGCCTCAGGCTTTCCTCTCCTCCCCACACGTTTTTAAGGTTGTATGTGTTATGTTGTGTTAGTGCAGGTTCCTTTGATAGTTTGGCTCTGCTAGGAAAGTTTGAAATACGCATACATCTCCAGGTTGATGAAGAAAGGAGGTAATGGCCTCCAGCATGGCCAGAGGACAGATGCACTGTCAGTAGTAATAAAACAGTGTGCCAAGCTCTGCCCGAAGGCATCTTACTTTAGTTATGGTAAAATGCCAAAAGCCTCCACTCCAGGCACTCATGATGAATTTTTGAAGTCCACCTGTCAGATGTTGCAGTTACTAGTATATTTGGGGGGGCAAGATGCCTGCTTTTTGTTATAGTATAGAAAGCAACCACGATGCACAAAATGCTGTTTTCCACCGTAGTCTATGTGATAGTTGCCAAGCTTGTGTTCCCAGAAGTTCTTGCAGAATTCCGTGCAGCATGGAACTCTTAGCCATTTCATCAAAAACTCATTAATCGTTGCTTGCTTTATACTAGTTACTTTGATTATGGATAAGGCTTAAGTCACAGTCTCTTCCCTGGAGAAGTTTATCACTTAAAGAGGAGATGGCAGGTTATTCCCTCCTTGATCAAGGATATTCTTTCCCCACCTCCCAGATGATAGGCAGGATGCACTTGCCCTGAAGGAGGGTCATTAGCGAGCTGTTATTTAACTTAGAAAATTTGGTTCCTTCAACTTAAAAAAAATAGAGAGGCTGTTACTCTTAATTCTTGCATCTTTCAGGAAGCTAAAGTTGAATTATTTTACTCTTTGTGCAAGTCAAAGATATGTTATTCTTACGGTCTTATTGTCTCATGTCTAGTTAAAAGCAAGATGGATACTGTATTTAAAATCAACAGTATTTAAACTGGCCATACTTTTTCAAAAGTAACAGTTGTAGCTCATTTATTAGCACTTGAGTGGCTGTGTTTGAAAAATCAGTTTATAAGCGATGTCTTATTTCAAGTCCATTTCTGAGTAGATGAAGGAAGTCAGAGACAAGGAGACTGATGCGCTCAGGGTTGCACAACCTGGTAGGTAAGTTTAGCCAGGACCCGACCTTTTCAATGTCCAGATGCCAGAAATCTTTTTGCTCTTGTTAACAGAAACAACATAATAGAGGCTGAAATGTTTTATTGATTTGTCACTGTCAGATACAGTGCGCCAATCAGACAAGGTTGGACAACAGAAACAACTGTCAGGTCATTGATTTTTCATTGCTGCTGTGTTCCCATGAGCTTCACATGACAGCATTGAATTTGCCCATAAATTTGGTGTATTCGTGAAGTTAAATCTGAATTACCATATTTTAATGAATTCATTTTTAAATGTGTTTCAAGGCCATAAAATGTTTATCAGCAGACTGTAAGAGCATAAACAGTCTGATAATTATACCACTTAAGAATTATACTTTTAAGAACTTCAGAATACCTTGTTCTTCCTAACTTTTTACATCCTTTAAGATTCATCTCAATTTTTATCTCTTCCTGAAAAGCCTTTCCTGCTCTTTTATTTTTTCTACTCCTTTTAGGTATCCATCTGGGCATCCATAGTTCTTGGATCCCACTAGCAAAGCACTTACCAAAAGAAAAACAACAATAAGTTGTTGCTTATATTTCTCCCCTCTCTAGGCAGAGCTTTTAAAGTACAGACTAGTTCTTTTAATCTCTACATCACCATTTCAATTAGAGTTAGTACTTGAATGAATGAGAGTCAGAATACAAAGTCGTGTAAGGCAGCTCGGAGTCTTCAAGAACTTCACAGTCCAGTGGGAAAGATTATTGAATAAGTAAAGTCCATGTGTTATCTGCTGACATGTAGAAAGACCATGGGCTTTAGACTGAGACATACGGAGTCAAAATCATCCCAGGTCCCATCCTTTACTTGGTTAACTTAAGGAAGCTTATCTTCACTTCTTCTGTGAGTATATTAGGTGATTTACAGATATTATTCAACACAAACCCTGCAGGGTAGGAGCTATTGCCCACATTTTGTAATTAAACAGTATAAAATAAGGGGTGTGAAATGTTTACCATCTAGCAGATAAAATATTAGCACACAAGTTCTAATGAAACACAAGAAAGTAATTCTGTCTGGGAACTGCTTCAGAGATATCCCCAAGGAGGGAACACTGACTCATATGTTCAAAAGTAATTACAGATTATTAAAGGAATAGCTAGAACTGGGCAGTTTTCTCTATTTAGATATAGATAAAGTAAATGGCAATTATGGAACCAAAGGGCATCAAGTTGAATGAATAGGTGCTTGGAGACTCTGGCAGGAATGAAGTAGCAAAATGATGAAAGATGAGACTAGAAAGATTGGGGGCCAGATCTTAAAGGGGTTTTTGTCATAGTAAGGACTTTATGTTTTGATGAGGTTTAATTGCTCACCTGGTAAAGACTTTGAGCAGAGAAAAGAATGGTGTACATTTTAGAAAACCAACTGGTAACAATATATAGAGGGTATATTTAAATAGAGGAAGATAAAATTTGAGAAACCAGTTCAGAAATAAATGCAGTGAGCAGATATAGATGATTGAATGCCTCAACTCTTAACAACAGTCGTTAGGTTAAAAGAAAGGATAAATAAAATCATTTTGATTTGAAGGTGCTTAGGGAGGGTTGATGAAGCACAACTCCATTTTGGATGATTGATTGAATTAGAAGGAAATAACAATTAAACACCTACTCTGCCAGGCATTTTACATGTGGTGTTTTATTAAAGACTTACATTATTGGCCACATTGTACTTAATAATAAAGTGCAGAAGGGTTAAGTGTCTTGCCCAAGATCACACTGCTTATAAATAGTGAAGCTCACATTTAAACTCAACAGTTCTGTCACCAAATCTTTTATTATACAATAATGTCATCCCAGAATGCAAGAAGGAAAGGTTGTAATGCCTCGGTAGTTGAGGGGTAGGGGGAGTTACATAAAATAATAATTCTCATGCTACTGTTACTTTTACACCACTAACACAAAAGGCATCAAAGTAAAAGGGCAAATATCTTAGTATTATAAAAATAGTTCAGCCTCATAAACCCATGGCAAGTTTCCATGAACTATGCTATTGAAACAGTTGCATTAGGCTGATTGGTATTTGATGTGGATGCTGGTCCTCTAGCGTATTGGCTTATAACCTCACCTGCAAGGAAAGACTGCAGGGAGCTTTGAGAAATTGTAGATGCCCAACTAATTTAAGTCCAAATTTCTGAGCATTGATTGTTTTTAAAAGCTTCAAATGATTCTAATGCATGGCCAGGGTACTTACCACATTTGACTCAATATATTTGGAAGTTTTTCTATTGTATCACTCTGTTCTGACCACGTAGCCAAAGTAACTTTTTTCTAACAGGATTTGCACTTTGTCCTTCAGATATTTTCTCATGTCAGAGTAATTTATCAAGGACACATGTGAAGCATTCTTCATTTAAGTCTACTATTTATCATAGGTATATGTACTCTTTCCCTTATTAACACCTTTGACATCCTTGTTGCTTTTATTTCATTCTGAGTTGTCCATAAAATAACTCTAAAACTAAGCAGCACAAACACAGCAAATGCATTGTAGGTACCATGACAATGAGATGAAAATAAATGCAAATGACCACCAATGTGGCCAGTGGAGAACAGAGTTGAGGTGCTTCTAGTCTGGACTGTAGCTTTACTCGTAGCCATAAAAAGTTACTAATTGTAAGTGGAGAGAATAAGAAGAGAAAGTCTCTACACTTTTGAAACAGGACTGGTGAAATCAAATGGCAATTTAGTCCAGCACCCTCATTTTATAAGTGAAATTAAACTGATGCATAGAAACGCTTATTTTCCCAAGGTCAAATTTATACATATATTTCATTAAATCCAAATGTTTATAACCGCTGATTCTAAAAGAAGCTGATATGTTCTTAACATTGAAGCAGTAAGCAGTTCTGGGTTTTAAATTAAGATAACTTGTATATTTGGTACAGTATCAGTGCTGGCTTACAGTAAGCAGCAAAGGTTGAACTTATGTGCATAACACCAAAAGAAAATGTTCAATATTTCTGTGTAGTAGTGAAAATCTTTTCAGTCACCTGTAGTCACTTATTTTGGGCAAATGGGGTATTTGTGTGTGTGTGTGTGTCTTTGTACATCCACATACAGGTTTACATTTTAAGAGAGAATTGTGGTACATACAAATTTACAATTACAAACTAGTTAAAAAATGCTGACCTGACCTAGATTTGTAAATGGTAAAGTGCTGACCCACTTTTCCAGTGCTGTATATAGTTTTTATCACAACTAGGTCAGGAATGTCATTTCTGGGTTTCCTTCAATCCCCCCCAGAGGGATAAAAGTCTTTAGTTTTGTTTAAAAGCAGTAGTTATTAAAACAAGTAAAATTCTGCTATTAGGAGTTTTAAAAATTGAAATTTTTGGTATTCAGTTCTCATTTAAAGTGAATTTCCATTAAACTGAATTAAATATGTCAATAAAAATTTATTTCCTACATAGGAGATAGTCAATATGTAATGCTCCCAGTGTTATGCATAAAGAAGACCCTTAATTGGTTAATGATTTATTTTAGTAATCTTAAAAATAAATAAATAAGCCACGTGTAGCTTAAGCAATCCAGGACTAATGAAAATACAATAAGCTTGAAGTCTTACAGTTAGCAAGCAGTCATTGAGCACTCTCTGGGCAAAGCATTGTGTAGCATATTAATATGTATATTTTTGCTGTTCTTCTCATTGTTTCTTTGTTTGAACCTTTATACTGCTTGGATTTTTTCCCCTTTTGTCCTTCTATTCCTAGTGTTTTGGATGGTTTCTTTGACTTAGAAGTGTTTTTATTTATACATCTAAGAACAAAACCCCATAAAAAGGAAGTGTTTGTAGATGTGGTAGACAGAATGTCCCCACCCCCAAAAAACTCCACAAATACGTTATCTTGTTATGTTAGTTGGCAATAGGGACTTAGCATGTTTGGTTAAGAATTTGAGAATGGGACAGGTATCCGGAATTACGCGGATGGGGGTGATTTAATCAAAAGTATCCTTGTAACAGGGAGGCAGGAGGTACATAGTTACAAAAGAAGTGACTGACCAGGTCAGCGAAGAGGTTACTAGCCAAAGAATGAAGGCAGCCTCTAGAAGATGGAAAAGGCAAGAAAATAGATTCTTCTAGACCCTGCAGAAGGAACAGGCTGTCTTTTATTGTGTTTTATAACCCCTTGGTATTGCCACAGTATCCTGGAAAACTGAGCAAACATGGGATTGGAGAACTGTTTGAGGTTCTAGAATTTTCTGCCAGCCAGCTTGCCTGTCCAGTCATCCATATTTCTTAAAGATGTTTATCTCTTACAATTTAGGTGGAGCCAGAAAAATACACATTGTCCCATATGCAAACACAGGAGTTAGATATTGAAAGGAAATTACCTCAGGCTTCCATTTTACCGTACGGCCTGGGCTCTTAACATAATCATAAAGATATTTCCTCCTTCCTTCTGGATTTTCCAAGTATTATTGACAAGTAAATACAAATGCAAAGGAATGTATGGAGGTTTCTCTTGAATAGTTAAGACAAGATATTCAGTATTCTGATCTATATGTTTTTTAATAGCCTGCATTGTTAATTTGGAATCTAAGTGTGCTCTTGCATTTGCTTAATTGTTCGTTCAGTGTTTTTGGTGACTCTTTCACACTATTTTGCGGAATAGTCATAGGGATTAATAAGAAAACCTCAATAAAATGAAAGAGACAATTATAGTGCAGTTTGATGAGAGCTATAATTGGCAGCTATGTGTGTAACACATGTGTACAAGTTTCCTGACTCTGCTTGGTGTAGAGAGTGGGGACAGGAGAGACTTCACAGAGAAGGTCACTCTTGAGTCGAGAGACCAGACCAGAAGTTTGAGTCAGTTCGCCGAGCAGACAAAACCAGATGGAAATGTGCAAAAAATACAGAAGACCTTGAAAAGGATTTCATGATTTAAAAGATCTGAAAAAAATTAAATACAGTAAATGAATTTTACTTTCCTTATCACCTTTTTTATCATCTTTCCTTCTATTTTGTGATGGAATGTGCTTCCCTTTTTCTTAGTTTCTTCCCTTTCCTTTAATAACGCTTTCCTATTTAAAATCCCAATTATTTTTCTACAAAACAGGGACATCTGTTTCCTTAAACCCCAAGATTAAAGTTTTTATATCAGCGGCCCACAGATGCTGAGCATTAAGAGGAATATGTAGGTAGGCTAACCAGTGGTAGACTAATGTTTGAAACACTCTTTAGACCAGTCTGAGTATATCTAAAAGACTTTACCATCTAAGATTATTTGTTTAAATTTTAGGTTCTATAAACCCTGAGAACAAAGTTGTATGTATTATATATTGCGTACTTGTAAATGATTTTCATTTGTAAATGGATTCACATACAAATATGTATAACACACCCTACTTCTTTAATAATAGGCATGTTTTTAAGTGCCTCTTAAAATCTTTTACTATGAAAAAATACAAACATACGTAGGTAGAAAGAAGAATACAATGAAGCCTCATACACTGAGCATTTCGTCAACCCCACACCTTCTACCACACACACACTGGATTACTTAGAAACTAATCCCAGATACAATTCATTTTAAGCATGTTTCTTTAACAGGACATTCAGGGAAGGAAAAAGTAAACATTGCAAAATCATGAATTTAGATACTCCATTAGGAAGACAATAAACCTACTTTGCAAATTTAGTTTCCAGCCACTTTACTACATAAATCCTTTGCTTAGTACAGTAAATCTGCACATCATTCTCTGACTATGCAAGTTCCTGAATCTGTGGGGATGTTTTACATGCTTCTGTCCCTTCCGGAACCTGCTCTCTACTCTTTGCCCATCTATTTGTAATATCTCTTTCAAGGATTGATTCAGTTCCTGCTTTCTCCTTGAAGCTTTTCCTGGCTTTTCTGTGTGAAAACAGCAGGGTTTGTTTGTTTGTTTGTTTGTTTGTTTGCTTGTTTGTTTGTTTTATGGGGTCAACATGGCTCAGTGGTCACATATGCTAGTGAGTTTCTATTTAGTTTTTTAAATGTATATGTCTTAACATGATTATAACTGCTGTGTGCCTCAGTTGTCTCATGTATGAAGTAAGGTTGTTGATACCATCACATATGAGGATAAATAAGATAATCCAAAACAAGGACTTGGTACGTATCAGTTGTTGTTGTCATTAGCTTTTGTAAAGTCCTGGATGCAAGGAATCATGCTGTGTATTTGTTTAATCCCACGTCCAGCCTCATACCCCAGAGTAGATACTAAATAATATGTTTACTTATGTTGGCTGCAAAGAAATCTATGCTTTATATTTCAAGAGCTTATTATCAAATACTATATTCATCAACATATTCATATACATGTTTAAAATATGATCTTTGAAAGGTAAGTGTTGTGAGATACTGTCTTTCCTATCTAGAATTGATTGTGCATTCATCTCTTTCAAGTTATAAAACATATATCACTTGCCTTCACATATGCAAAATTAAAATCCAGTTAAAACCAAGGCATATTAAACTTTACACCTGTTTATCAATGAAGAAATTATTTCCATAGAAAAACAAAGTAATACAAAAGATTTTTGCTTATCTTTTTCAGACCACAAAACTAACACTTGGAAAATCTGAGAAATTCAAAAAAAGTTGAGAATTAGGTTAAAAACCTTCTGCAGAAAATCACTGGATTCTCCCCTCTCCTTTCCATAAAGGCTTACACAGCTAAAGATATTATTGTGAAGAAAAAAAAGCATGCTGCTTTTCCTACCACTTAGCATTTTTTGTCCTTCAGGATATTGGTAAATAACATACAACTTTTAAAAATGTTTTCATAGTTTATAAATATTCTAAAAATGTCTGTATAAAAGGTTTTAAAAATATTACTACAATATCTGAACAGGACTAGTTCTTTTTTTAGAATTCTCCTGGCTGTTTTTTAATTTGTTTTTTCATATGAACTTCAAAATCAGTTGTCTATTTCAGAATAACTTGTTGGTATTAAGTTCACCTTAAATTTACAGATTAGCTTTCCGATGTTGCCTTCCAATGTGAGAACCCAGTATACCACTTCATCTACTGCTGTGTTCTTAAGCGCATTTTAAGGTTTCATCAGTTTTGTTCTTTGATGTTAGTCAAAGCTGTTGCACATCATGTTAAGCTTATTCCTAGATAGTCTGTTACTACAAATGAAGTCTTTTTTTTCCATTGTGTCTTAACTGGTTGATAATATAATCATGAAGGCTGTTTATTTAAATATTTTAATTATATACCCAGCCACCTTACTTAATTCCCTTATGGTCTGTAATTATTTTTCACTAGATTCTTTTGGATTTATTACATATTCAGTCGTACTTCTGCACTTTTTATTTATTCAACCATTCCTTATTGAGCTCCTACTATGTGTCAAGTACATAGTCAGGTGCTAGAAATTGATAAGACAATGTCCACTCTTCAGGCATGAGTATTAGAATAATGTATAAAAGTTTGCAATGGGTACAGAAAGAAGAGTTCTATGTGAAATAGGAGAGGGGAAACAAATGAGTTCATGGAGACGTCTGAAAAAGTTAATGCTTGAGCCGAATTTTAAATAGAGTAAATCCACCTTCATTTTACTTGGACTGGAAATTTGTGATTTCTTTTTATTCCTTTCCTAAATTTATTGAGTAACTTCTAAAGGATCAACAAGGAATGAGCAAGTGCTTTTCTTTCACCAAAACCAAATAGCCTATTATGAGTCAGTGCATGGAACATGCTTGCTGAAATTTAAAACATTCTTGTACTAAAAGAATTGCAGAATTAAAAGAAACTTCAGCCAGCATTTAACCTATCTTCCTACTCTCTACCCAGTTTTACAGATGTGAAACGAAGACTTAGAGATAGGCTAGGGCATAGTCAGCTACTGGCGGAGTTTAGGGACTGTGCCCTACTTGTATTCTGGGTCTCGAGAACATTTATATTAATTATATACTGATTCAGCTTTGGTGAGCTGTTTTGGATTCATGACATATTTTATCATGTTTTTAAAGTTGTCGAACTTAGAATTTTTGTTACATTTTCTCCGTTCCTTACCCCAAAGAATGAAAAAGAAAGTACACTCTCAGAAGCCCTCATTACTATGTTTTGGTTTTAAGTATTCTCAGACATGTCATTCTGTTTGCCTTTTTGAAGAAAAAAAAACTATGATTCTTTATATGGACTAGTCTGGCATGTTTTACCAATGCAGTTTTTTGATACTAATTTTTCTTTTTCTCTTTTTAGTCTGCCATTTTCAATTTTCAGAGTTTGTTGACTGTAATCTTGCTGCTTATATGTACCTGTGCCTACATCCGATCCTTGGCACCCAGCCTCCTGGACAGAAATAAAACTGGGTATGTTACTCATGATGTCTGATCACCCAAATTAGTTCTTACTGCTATTGAATGTAAATTACTGTAAACGTCATTAAACAATTTTATTTCTGTATGTAACTTAGTTTTTAATAACTTTGTTTTCCTCCTCCATTTAAAAAATCTAAAAACTTTATATTCACAGAATCTTATTAAATGTAAAGCTAAATATCATAAGTGACCTGAAATTTACTCTGCTGAAGAAAATGTATATTTAAAAAGATGAACATATTTTTTCTGGGAATAAGGAAATAGAATAATTAGTAAAGTTAGTTATCACATTTTGAAAGCATTAAACAGTTGGTAAGCCCTGTGTCTATAAATATAATAGTATAGACATTACTCTTTAATCCAAGACTGCTATAATCACTTGAACTCCCTGTCTGTATCATAAATTAAAAATCTGAAGAACTTTATTTAGTTTACTTAAACAGTAGTAAAAATTAAGTCTTGGGCATGTCACATCCTTTTAATTATTAAGTTCATACCCTGAAAAAAATTTAAGCTTAATGTCGTAACACACAGAAGTAAATTTTAAAATGCCACATTCATAATACAGAAATACATGTTGAATTTAACCAAAAGGAAGAGTATTTAAAAAAAGAGCTTATGTGGTAAATATGTTTTCTCAGCCTTACATATCTATTAATTTCTCTGAATAATTGTCTTAATCCTTTCTTAATAAGAGCCTATACCTCACTTAATGATTTTAAGAAATAAAAGGATGAACCAATAGAATATTTCACATAGGAATAATTCTCTCCAGCACCTTTTTTGTTTTTAACAGGAAGAAAAAGGCCATGTTAGGATCCTGTAAGGTCAAAAACTTCCACTAATAAAAGCTCCTACAAGAGGCCAGGTGATAGATACTCAACTATGAGAATAATCATTTCTGCTTCTTTCCTTCAATTTTATTCTGTCTTTGGAGTCATAATTAACATTTACTCAAACATCCCATTATCTAAATCATTTTGGCTTTTGTTTTTTTACTCTTCCTTTTTATTTCCTAGGGTTGTTTGAATATCTGTAAAAGAATAAATAGAAGTCCAACCAGTTTTGAAAATTGAAAACCAGTTATCCTGTTCTAATAAACTGATAATCTATCTGTTGGTCTGAAGGATTTTATTTAATTTACTAAAATTGAAAAAAGATGCTATTTGTCCATCAGTTTTTATGACAATGCCCCACACCCTTTGTAGACATTGTCTTCTCATACCACCGTTTTTTTTTTTTAACTCCTATGCACTTAATCTTTAGCATTCAATTTACTGCTTTGTCCATTTGTTGAAATTACATAATTGTATTTGTTTCTTACGTGTGTGAAGTCTTTTTACCCAACCCATTTTATTTCCTCCTTTCCTTTCTCTGTGACCCCAAAATATTGGTTTATAGTTGAAAGTGTATGGTAGGAACCAAAAAACATTCTCATTGATCAATTGCTTGGAATTCCAATATAATACATAATGTCCATTTAATAAGATACTTTCAAGTGTTTATTTCATTAAAGAGTAATCACATAGTAGTACCATGGAATATTTATACTTTATTGATGCTGTTATGAAGAAAGTAGATCGCATGTGGAAATGACTGCTCCTCATTCCTTTGGGAGCAGGAATACATCCATAACATGCTACATTAAAAAAAGGAGTTCTCAGGGCTGCCAACCTTACAGTAGAGGTTGAGTAGTAGTATATTTCTCCTACATAAAACTACATAAAAGCCCAAATAAATAGCATGCCTACTTTTACATTTTAAAGTGTATGCTGAGACAGTCAAGGATTTGAAAGTGGCCGTGGTGGGAACTTTTTTAAATTTAAATAGCTTTTAATATGCTAACTTTGTTGTTCCAACTTTCTGGTGATACTTAATAGGTTATTAGGACTGAAAAGACCTTGACTGTGATCATGTGGCAGGACAATTTTAGCTTCATTCCAGGTGTCCTGCCTCTGAATCCCTCAACCAGAGAAGCTTTAAATCAATAGTACTTATTATAATTAATAGATTTTTAAAATCACGGAATCATGGCATTGCAAATCACTAACCAGTTGTCTTACATTTTTTGATGAAATGTCAGCTGATTTTAAGTGTTACCTGGAACTACTGTCACATGTTCCTTTAGCCTTGTGTCTGTGACTGAAGACAAGCACATGGTAGTCACTGTTCTAAAGACAATAGCTCACTTAATCCTTAACAGCCTTATTGAGTGCTGAATGCTATTAAAGAGATAAAAAAAAGTTGCTCACATTTATGCAACCAATTAAGTAGGATTGAATTTTAGGCACAGTCTGGCAATTATATATATAATCTCTCACTTTCTAGGTTTCTCCTTTAGCTGGAAGCAGTCCATTAAATGTTTATGGATAGAAAAATGCTTTCAGAAAAAAAAAAACATTACTTTTAATAGTATACATATATGGTTTGTCCTTCTTGTGTCAGAGTGAAATTGTTTCACCAGTCAGAATGTCCATTATTTCAGAATAACTTGTATTTTTACCCATTTCATTAATCTGAAGTAAGAGACTTTTTGTTTCAAGGTCAGGAAGTTATTATACTTCAGAGGAGGAACCTATATAGAACTTAATTTAACCAGTGTTTCTTTCAGTCTTAATCATAGTAATATAATGATTCATTATCCAGCCATCTCTTTGGGCAAAAAGAATGTAATATAAATTTCCCTGGAATTAAGTATTATGATTTTGTTATCCCAATCCTAACTTGGCTACACTTAATGTTAATTTATCTTCATTTGTAACCATGCATAAACTCCATTTATTATTCTATTCTTCTGTCAAACCAACAAAATATTTGCCTACAATGTTATTTTTTCCGATATCTGTATCCATTGAATGACTCAGTTTTTTTTAATGCCAGTACTTTTTATCTCAAATAACTGATATAGCCACATAATATGTATTTAATTCATAATATATTCAGTTGAAGTATATTTGAATGGGCATCTTCATCTTAATTCTTTTTATTTCTAGAATGTGTTTTAAATGCTGTATTTAATTACCTCATATACAGTGTTCCTAAGCCAGGGTTTTCTACTTATATTGAAAATGTAGGCACATATTTTTGTATCCTTCCTTATTGAATAACATAGTTATATAGATGCTATCACTGGATTTTATAGTTGTAGATTAATTAAATATAGAGTTACATTTTTTAAAGTCAAAATAGTAAGTTTGTGTACAAATGTGTGCCACTCACACTAATTTATTTACTTTAGGTTTAATCTATGACACTTTATACATTCCAGTTAGCAATAATTTACATATGTTGATGATTGATAAGTTATCCTACATAAGGGGCTCAACATTGGACAAATTTCAGTTTTGAAGCAAAGCATCAAAAGTTTAAAATGCTAGTGTAATGAATTATCTCTATGATACTGAATGATTTACCTTTTCCAGCAATCAACAGCTACTTTTTCCTTTTCTCTTCTATGCAGATTGTTGGGTATATTTTGGAAGTGTGCCAGAATTGGTAAGTGTTTCTGTATAATCTTTATCATTTCTTCAGCTGTAAATTGTTGGCCAGTCTGCTTATGTCGTATTCAAATCAAATATCAGTTTTTAAAGTGCACGCTTCTAATTTTTTTGAATTTTCAAAAGTTCTTAAGTTCTACCAAATTCTTTTCCTTATGCTATTTAAAACTAGAGTTGGTAGATGTGTCATGATACTTATTAGCAGGGAAATGGAAAATATGAGAAAGTCTCTCTTGAAATTCAGATATCAAATGCCATGCATTCCTGGTTTCAAGAAGATTTCAGACAAGTATGTATAGTTTTTATGCTCATAATGCTTATAGTAGAGAGCATGTTTTTCTGTATAATGTATATGTACCATTTTGATAACTGAGGATGAATTTCCCATCAATGAAAGGCATGCTGAGCAACTGTCTAAACATAATCATTTGATTGCTTTATGTAAGTTGTAGAATGTTATTTGTTGCTTTTAGAAAATATTAAATTTTGTCTTTAAATCTGTGTCGTCATAGCTAAGCTTTATTCTGATTGATTAAAGTTAACATAAATGCAGTTACCTTTTAACTTTTCATAATAAGGTTAGTAGTATCTTCAGTGTATTTATGTTTAGATAATAATATACTCTTGTCCCATTTCCCTATATATGTATAACATTTAGCACAGTGCCCAGCAGCACATAGTAAACTCTCAAATGATTGGCAATGAATGAATTGAAATGTATTGCTGTCATTCACCAGTATTCTTGAAAATAGATTATCTACCCTTTTTAACATACCTTATCCCTATACTACTTCAGGGCATTTGTACTATTTCTTGTCTTCTTTGGAATAATTTACATGACCCCCTCAAAAAATGATTTTTATACCCTTCTTCTAACACTGGATTTATACAGAACTATTTCTTTTAATAAGGTATCAGGCTTTCATGATGAAGAAAATAATCTAGTTAACCAATCTGACAACTGCCTGAATTTCCTAATTTCTTTGAATAGGATGGAGAATTTAAGAATCATCTCCTTTCAATAAGCTATTTCCCTTACAGTATTATGTTTTATTTTGGTTGTCACTTCTCAGGGATGTGGAAAATTTAGAAGTTGCTCCATAACAGGAAAGAAAATGAATTAAAGATTAAAAAATGCAGACTAAACTATTGTAATATTTACAGTTTTTTCTAAAAAAGACCTTAGAATTGATATATAGGCGTAACCTAGTCTCAGCTAAGGATTCATTATAGGAGTTTCAAATTCTTTCAAGCATCTTCTAAGATTCATGTCATTAACATTGAAATAATTTTGAGAGAGCAACTTTTCTTCTTTTAAGCGTTTAACCATAGGCCTGACCTATTCACGGTGGAAGTTGTAAGTATAATACTAAATTATCTGGAAGTTCTTTTAAAATCCGTTATGATGAGATTATGATTCCTTGGCTTTTTAGGTTTCTTCCTCTAGAAAATGATAATATAAGCTCAAAGAGCTTTACAGAAAAGTACCTCTGTCAGGACCCTCATTCTAATTTATTGATTGTTAAAACAAACATCTTTCAGAGAATTAAGTGTGCTTTTAACATGTTAAACTGTTCTTCCTCAGGGTTCTTTGTCAGACTTTATTATCTCTTACAGTGATAGGCATGGAAATCTTTTTTGGGGGTGGGGGTAAGAAATATTGACCTTAGTTTGGCAAAGCACGGACACAGATCAGTGGTTGTCAGTCAGGGGACACTTGACCGTGTCTGGAGAAGTTTTTGGTTGGCCCAACTAGAGTGGAGGTGTATATATACTAGCTGTGGGGTATGCTAGCTCTAGGTCAGGAATGTTGCTAAACATCCTGTGATGCACGGGCAGCCCCTTCAAACCCAATTAGCCCAAAATGTCAGTAGTGCTAAAGTTGAGAATACCCCATCTAGATTTACAGAATTTTGTGGTGCACACTTATCTGGCATTCAGTCATGTTCAACAGCTGCAAGCCCTGAAATAACAAAAGAAATTAGAAGCACTTCAAAAATAACCAAAAAAGAGAGATAAAGAGACAAAATAGTACCTTCAAAGGCTAATGCTAATAGCTAGCAGTAAATGTAAATATATATAAACCAAATTGTTTGCTTCAGAGCCAAGTCACCCAGAAAAACAGATGATGTTGTCAAAAACAAAGTAATCAGAATATCTCAAGCAAACGTCAAAGAGAACATAATGGGAGAACAAAAGAGTGTGAAAGAGTAGAATATCACTATATTAGAATAATTCTAAATACTCATTGGTAAAAATATAAAAAGTATGGAGTTAAGGGGCTGAGCTTTCATCTGTGTTAACATTAAGTTGCTAATTCAGAAATAAAATATTAAGGTATTTTAAACCCATTTTATGTAATAAATATGAGAAGTGCAGCTTCATTCATTAGCCAACCCAGGTGACTCTTGTCCACAATTATTACTTGGAAGTATTACTAAAAACTTAGGACACTTAGTTTATAGCTTCCTTAACGCTTTCCTGTAGTCTCATCTATTTTTTTGTCAAATTATAAACTACCTTTTCTTTTTTGCTTGCTCATTTTTATTTTTCTCTCAACTACATGAATGTCATTGGTTAAATAGTCCAGTTAAAGTATTCATTCTTGCCAATTATAGAAAAGCATTAGCTTTTCATTTTGGCAGAGTGGCTTAGAAAATGTTGATGCTGATATGCTGCTTTCTCAAACACATGCTCCTCTTATCTTGACACAAAATATATCCACAAAGAAAGGATGCAATTTTAATGGGAAAAGACCCAGCCAAATCATCTTACGTTACACATCACGTTACAGCAACTGTTTCACATTCACTTATATAGAACCAAGACCAGACAAGAAGTAACATTCTTACCCAAGTTCAACCAAAGATGTTTAACTCTACCACATGGCAGCCTCTTTTATGAAAATTAAAAACAGGAAAATGAAACCCATATGTAAATTATAGCATTCTAAGTTGGAGGATGAGGAAGAGAACTTCCTCAAAAATTGATTTTCAGCAGATGGAAAATTTAGGAAATATTAATTTCTCTTTTAGGTGTTTAGTAAGACTGGTAGACAATGAGAGTTTCTAGCCTCAGTAAGTGTGACAGGCTTGCTTATCAAATCTACCTGAAATTTATGTCAGAATGAGTTGGTTCTTTTTTAAATTTTGTTATGTAACTTGAGTTTTTTAGCACCAAGGGAATTAGCATTGCTTAAAGATGATAACCCAAGGAGATTTTTAGCTTTAATTTAAATATTTCATTTCTAGTTGAGATAGTGGTATTGTAAAAATGCTAATCTCTCACTTTCTAGATTTTTCCTTTAACTGGAAGCAATCCACTAAATGTTTATGGAAAACACTTTCAGAAAAAAATACCAAATGTTTATTTTATTTGTATGTGTGTGATATCTCCTGTGAGTATTGTCGCTGAACAGACACAAAGACACCTGCTCACTAACAATACGACTCTGGGAGCTCGGTCGGGGATTCATTCCTAAATGAAATAAGGAGCTTAGATACTGGAAAAGAGCTGGTTTTAAACATCATACAAAAACACAAGTGAGGGGTGTATACACAGTATCTGCTAGAGGTGCTGCCACAAACCCAGGGTTATTTGTAGAAGTAGCCTGGCACTTTCCATCCTTTCTTGTGCGTCCTCAAGGCAGCGTAAACACTGGTGCTTTGTGGATTGTACAGCTTTGCAAGTAAGATGGATTTGCGTTAACACATAATCACAGGATCTCTATCTGTTGGCAAGACCATTTCACAAGCCAACTCCAGGTCTGTCATGCACAGGAAAGTCTCGCAAGTATAAACACTCCTTAAACAGATGTGAAAATCGACTCATACTGCAATGGTTGTTTTAAGTTCTACATTTCTGGCCCAGAGTGATCATACTGTAAAATAAATTTCATCTTGGAAATTATTTTTCTTAATATGTTTTTATTAAGCATTTTATTTCATGCCCATTCTTAAAATGCAATTTTGTTGATCACCCTCTGTTTATCGTCCTGTTTATGCTTGTTTTTCCCTTAAAAAGTATCAGGAGTTGCTACTGATGAGGAAAATAAGTATGGCTAAAAATTGTATGCTGAATTTTTTTGTGAGACAAAATTTTCCTTTCTACAGAAAATATTAAGCAATATTTGGCCTTAATTGAGTTTGAGATCATTTCTCTTGGATCTGTGTCCTCTATTCTGTCTTGTACTTTTTAATGTCTGGGTTTATGTGGTAGCACAGGAATGGTACATTGAGGATTTTTGAAACAACTGAAAAAAGGAGGTGGTCTTAGAAATAAATTGATATAATTTAGTGTATTTTGCATTGTATTTGCTTTTATGTTGCATCTAGTACTTATTTTGCCCACCTCCCAAATGTATTGGCCTCATAAACAATAACTCTGTCTTGATTCTGATATAGCCTTCTCTCATTTTAAGTAATAACCAAATCATACCTATGTTAGCCACACATTTAACCAACCTGAATATCTCCCTTGTTTTCAACAGGTGAACGGAAGAGTCCTTATGTTGCAGTATGCTGTATAGTGATGGCCTTCAGCATCCTCTTCATGCAGTAGCTTAGAAGAATGCCTGAATTTAATTTCCAATGAATTTCAGCATAAAAAGGGGACTTATCTGCAGAAAATAATGGAAAGAATGGTTAACTTTATCTCTGAACATTGAATGAGATAAATTTCCAACTGCTGTTTGCTATTTTGTTATTGGACCAATGATCTGTGTAATTAGGGTGTAACCATTTAGTACTCAAAGAGTTTGTAACAATCAATCTCAGTACTGTCACTACAATATTACATTCTGCAATTGTCATTTTGTTGTGTCCAATACCAGTGTTTAATGAGGTATCTCTAAGGCACATAGTATAAAAAATTGGTAATTATTCAAGTCCCTTTCACTGTGATTTGGAAGTGATGTATCTATAGAATGAGATTGTATATTGGACTAGTTTTTTTTAATGGGGAAAAAAGTTTCAATTTTTGTTGATAAAGATTACATTCATGTTTAATAGTACTTGCTTTACCTCTGGCCACACCATTTTGAGCATTAACCAGAGTACCTCTACTCTTAGCGAACTCTGTAGTTTATTGCAAGTTTTTTAACTATTTAAAACAAGCCTGTGCAATTCTAAGGAAGAAAATAAATGAGACGTGACTTGAGTAGTATTGGGAAAATGTTCATATTTAACTTATAAAGGGGTTTAGAAGAGCTGACTGGTGTGGTAGCCTTCTCTTCTGTAGCCTCTCTGGTTAAGTATGGATAAATGTTTTAAGCATCAGTTTGACCAGCTAACTGTCATCATTCTCTAAATAAAATTACATTCTTAAAATGAAAAGAGTAAAATGGAACAATTACAAAATGATAATCCTATGTGTTTTTTTCGTATTTTAATTACCCTAAAATGCAAACTGTATTTTTGTTATTTTTTAATACAGTATGTTTTGTCTGTCAACTTGAACTGGAATCTCTTATGTAACTTAGTAGGTGATGATTGATAAATAGTTTTTGAATCTGTTGATCCGTGCATAATGGCATAAGTGTCTTTGAGCTTTGATAATAAAGGAGGACCTTCAGTAAGGCAAGAAGAACATTGGGAATGTGACATAAACTTCACTGTAGAGCAGTTTATAAGTTTATGATTCACATTTTGTAAGATTCCACCAAAATTAAATGAAAATTTCAAAGCTAAGAAGAACTTAAATATCTTAGCTAAAAAATGCCCTTATTGTAGGATCTGGCAGAAGTAACACCTGCTTGAGTGTGGTTGGTAGGGTAATAATATGGGTGTAATAATTTATAGTTTTAATTTGAACATTTAAAATGTCATATGGTGTGCTTGAGTGTGATATCATTATGTTACAGAATTAATGCCTATGATTTTGTAATAAAAAAGGGGTGTTATTTGTGCTGGGCCTTGTATATAGTGTTTATTAGATATTGTTACCAGTTGTTAATTCCCTATAAGGTAAAAAGGAAAGTTTTTTTGTTTTTTGTTTGTTTGTTTGTTTGTTTTAAGAAAAGAATTATTTAAAAATGAGTCTGCTGGTAGCTCTTTCCTCAGAAACAAGGTATAGAACCCAAAGCCACCTACCTATTTCTAAAAATTAAACTACTTGGAAAGAATTATAGGAAACATTTAAGAAAAGCTTGGTATGCATTGCCTGGGGGTATTGTTTGTTTGTTTTGTTTTTAAAAGATAAAAGCTGTTATAAACAATAGGTATAATTGTTTATTTTACATTTTTGACTTATTTTAAGCTGTTTAAAAGTGGAACATTTTACTTTAGACAGGGAATCAGGCTATGATAATTTTTCCTACTCTGAACTGTCTCTTGGGCTTTGTGTTAGGTCAAGGATTTTCAGGGTATCCCCAAAATAGTACTCTCTTGTCAGCATATACATGCAAAGTAAGTCACCTTTCTGGGTCTAGTTTCTTAGTGGCCATCTGTTGTCCAGCTCTGCTACCAACTAGACTTTTGAAAAGCTGTGACAACTAACTTTACATGCTACATGAATCTAATGTTTCAGAAAATGAATATTCTAGATAATCAATTCTAAGACATTAGTGTGGCATTTTGGAGGATGTAGATGGAAGATAGGTGAAATAATTTATTTGAAAATTTCTGTTAATATATAAAAGTTTGTATTCTAGAGATTCTGAACAGAGTGGGAGGCAACTTATTTCTGAACTCAGCCTTTCTGACCTTTTGAAACACAAGTTCTTTGGGAGGTGGGAGAAAGATAAGATTCTATGAATAAAAGCAATTAGCATTTTCTTTATTGTTTTCAAGGAGCTACCACTGAATCCTGTTCTAGAACCCAAAGGTCAGTGTAGATAGTTTTAACCCTGGAAGTATTCAGATACTCCCTTTGTGGTCTTGGTAGGGTGGTAGAATTCGGAAGAGGATTAAGGATCAGTTTAAGCTTCAGGTGGACTGCTTCTGTCATGTAGTCTTACTGAGGGGCTAGATGGGATAATGGGCACTGAGGTCCACAATTTCCTAGGTTCCAATACTCTGCCTGACCTCCTTCCTGACTGCAGTCTTTTGATTCCATCTGTACTGGAATTTGTTCGGGGCTGACACTTAGTTCTTGGTTGGCCTCCCCTGTGCCAATGGCAGGAGCATATCTTCTTTCTAAGCAGTCTTAAAAGTTGGTCAGTCAAAAAGCTACATAGTGTAGCTTGTGTTGAATTCCCTCTGTGGCTTAAAAAAGTTTAGAATGAAGTCAGATGTCTTCTTAATGCCTGTGCTGCTGTGCCAGGCACTGTCCTGAATGCTCTTACATGTTCAACTTCAGAATAGCTCTTTATGCCACAGATAATAGTAATATGTAACTTGTAATAGACTCTCATCTTAGTAATATGCAGAACAGTCTAGTTTTACCTTAGGATAAAACAGAAGTGTGGATGAAGTAACTTCTCCAAGTTTACAAAGTCAAAAATGAACAGATCTTTGACTAGTTTTGTGAAAAGACCTAGGACTTATAAGTAGAATATATTTCAATATTATTTTAAGAAGCATTTATAGAGTGCATATGGTGTATTATCACTGAAAATAAGTAAACAATTTCTCCCATCTGTAAGTCATAAAGTAGTGATGGGTGAGAGATGAAGTTATTTACAGGAAGTGCTATGTGATAGCATTTACTATTGAGATGATAATGCCAGGGTTCCCAAAGAAAATAGAAGGGTGACAACTCACTCAGGGACATGAACTCCTCACCAAAGAAGCAACGCTGAAGCTGAATTTAAGAGCAGTATGCAAAACACCAGTGATACATCACAGACTGTAAGGACCTAGCTTATGCCACTTGGGAATTAGTAAGACAAGCTTAGAAAGGTGAGCAGAGGTTCCATTCTAGAGCATCTGCAGTTTTCTCATTATCTATTACCTACCTTAAAAATTAAGTTGAATGTGTTCCCTCCTTCCTGACCAAAAAGAAAAAAAAAAAACACTCGGAAAAAAAAATTCTTTGGTGTATATATAAACAAGGTTGAAGATACCCATGGCAACCTTAATTTGGTCCAGGAATACAAGAGCATGCTCTCCAGAGATTCACAAGTATATAAAGCTAAAGTAACCAGTCAGGTGAAGTAATTTTAGGATCTCTTTCTTAGGTACTTCTAGTCACTCATACTCCCATCAATGCAAAAGCAGCCGTGATTGTTAAAGCACCATCAGTACGAAGAACAAACATGGCTGCATTGTCTACATTTCCTGGGTGTACAGGAAAGATTTCCAGTTAACAAGGACTTGGTACTCTTTTCAAAGCCTTTGAAAAGTTACTGCACCATAGGACAATAAAAAGAATGAAAGATTCTTAGGGACCCCTCTACTTTCGTAACAGGTGTTCAAAATGTAAGTAGCTGAGCACAGCAAATCCTCGATTAATGACATTGATGCAATGCCTTAGAAGCTTCACTCATTTATATTGATTTGCCCTCGATGAAATTGGTTTTGTTTCGTTGAAGGTCGTGGATCGTATTGAGTGTTAAGTGAGGACTTTAATAGTATTGTGAATGCTGCAAGCCTGTTCTCAATAACAATTAGCAAGTCACTAGCTTCCAAAAATAGTTTGATAATTATGTCATTTATATACTGCCAGCCATGGTTTCTTTTACTTTACCCTAAATTAATCCGAATATTATCTGAAATGCTGCTCCACAATCAGAAACGGGGGCAGGGGGAGATATAGTTCCTGTCATTTTAAGAATACACAGAATCATCCTCTAGTTAATCCACATGCCTGTGGTGTATAATAAAAGTCAAAATGAACTCTCAAGAGCCTCTTAATTTCTATTGTCAAATGAGTGAAAGCAGTTTCTTTAGGGCTAAAGAAATTGCCTTCTTTTGAGTAAGAATGAAAGAGAAATGTTTCTATTTTCACCTTCATAGTAATGGTTGGTCAAGGTTAGTTTTAGGGAGTTTACATAATTTTGGAGGTGGTTTTGCAACTTGGAACTGTTCAGTTTATTATATTGTTCTTTGTTGGAGTGAACCTTCAAGAGTCTAGATGACTTATTCTCAATTGTTTTTAACCTTGTTTTCAACTGGAAGCCTTTAGATGACCAAACATTCTGGCAAGTAGCTAGCTGTCTTTCACTATCCCAAATCTATCTGTGAGCAGTGTCCATCCGAGTCAGGATATCCAGCCGGTATATACCACTTACTGAGAAATATGAAAAGGATTCATATGTATTGCATGCCTTGCTTTGGGTATCTTCTGGGAACTGAATTAACAGGCAAACTTTATTAGACCTATTACTAAAAAAATTTTACCTGACCAGATGAATTGCAACAACTACACAGGGGTGAGCAAAAGTATTTACAGTTTTGTTTCTATGGAAGTAATGCAATAAATAATATTACAAGAATAAACCGTTTCTTTCCCTGGACATGTGGTTCTGGTTGGAGCATTGTCCCCCAGACCAAATGGTCACAGGTTTGACTCTGGTCAGGGCACATTCCCAGGATGCAGGTTCCATCCCCAGACGTGGTGCATAGGAAGGCAACCAATTGTGCTGGCTCCCTCGAGCTCTCTCTTTCTCTCCCCCTCTCTCTCTCTCTCCCCCTCTCTCTTATCCCTCCCTTCCTCCCTCCCTCCCTCCCTAAAAGTAATGGGGGAAAAAAATGTCCTGGGGTGAGAATTAAAAAAAGAACAAACTCTCTCATAACTTAACCCACTTTTGTTTATAGTTGAATTTTGAACTCAAAAAAATCAGATATGAATAGAAAAACAATATCTTAGTTGTTTCCTTTGATGTATATTGTAAATCCTTCACTGCTCCATTTTATTGCCAGTTGATGTGAGACTTTATTTAGAAAGTCACTGAATTTCTGATTGCTGCCTGCTCAAGAGAATTCAAAATGACTTTGCTTGAGTGTATTGAATTTAACATAGAAAGAAGCAAAATCTGCTTTCAATTCAGAAGATTTGCATTACTATCCTTAACCATTGCAGGTTTATTTGGGGTGGGGACATAAATTGGAAATAAGGGTAGTAACTAAACACACTTTGTGGAGTATGAGAACACTCAGTAACTGCAAAATACCCAGACACTACAAGTGATTGAGCTTGCTTTGGCAAAGGGAATGGCCTAGGAGCAAATGTGTGCTGATTGAGGATTTGTCCCCAAATTTTCAAAAATGTATAATTTATGAGCCACTTTAACATTTTTGATCAAGTACTATGTCTAAGCTAAATGCTGGGGAAAAAATTGCAAAGATACTAAACTGTTTAAAAAGAAATAAGGAAACGTTTACAGCATGAAGGATTTCAAGAAGGCTGGCATCAAAGAGACATATGTGGTATTGAAGTGTCAAAGTTATCTGCAGGCTCCAAGTAACACCAAAAGATTTGACCTTGAAAATTAAAAGTTAGCAAGTTAGAATACTCTCAATATTATTTCATTAGGGCTCCTGGAAAAGAATTTTCCCTTTTCCTTTTGGTTTCATTTAATAAAAATAATTGCTTATTTTTTGCTTGTTTTTCACCTAATGTTTTGTATTCATAAATGGAACTGTTAAATCTTGGAAAATGAGAGTACTTTGGCTTATATGTTTAAGAAATTTACAATACAAAAATAGCTATAGAACGCAAAATATCAGGTAATAGAGTTGGATGAGTGTTCTGAAAATGCAGTTTTATGAATAAACTAAGCCTCATTCTGTTCTTAGCTCTAAATCAAAGCCCATCATGTAAAATAGTATTCATATTTGGGCAATCCCAATACTAGTTAAGTTTTTATTAAGTATTATCACAAGCATCTTTTCTAAGAAATCTAATTGAATCCGCTGACACCTAGAAATTGGACATAGGAAACTATTGAGATGGTTCCTGAATTCTTAGACAATTAGTTTGAGCTACCATGAAGAGCACAAATAGTGGTAGAACTCAGGGTAATTTTTGTGTGAATTCCTTGGCATCTCTGCTTCACAATGTAGAGTTTTTCATATCACTTCCTATTCCTAGAAAAATGTGAGAACTGTTTGTCAGACAGTGCTCACATCAGCTTGTACAAGGGACAGTTGCTGTCATAGAACCTGTATTCTAATGAAGACCAACTGACCAAAAACTTAATTAGATAAGCATACCCAACCTCTGAAGAAAACAGTATTGTTTAAATTGAGTGGTCAAAGAAGGCCAGTTGGAGTTGCATAAGTTAGGACCTACAGACCAAAATGCATGAGCTTAGAGGCAGAAGGAACAGCATGTTGAAAGACCCAGAGATGGGAAAAGAGCTTGGGACTTGAAGTGGCCATGAAATTTATAGGACACTAGCAAATGTTCTGAAAGAAAGAATGGTGTAAAGTGGACAGAAAAATGAGCCAAGTCACACAGTTCTTTGAGCCAAAGAAAAGCACAGCAGACTCATGCAAAAGATTCCACCACAAAACTGGAGCAGGTTTAGTACTTTCTCTAAGGCTGTTTGCTTTCTTTGTGTTGAATATTGGGCCTGAAATCCACAAGGAAAGGAAGGCTAGAAGCTTCAGGATGTGTTAAAACCCAGTATCAGTTGCTCTGCTCTGATTTTGGGGCTCTGGACAGCCTAAGGAAAAAGACCAAAGCCCTTCACCTTGGAGGTAAACAGTACAGCCGGCCCAGGAGTCAGAGATGCTAAAAAAGAAGGTAGAGTAATTGCAGGCCCAGCTGTTGCCTCAGGCTAAAAAAGCAGCACATCTGTAGCAACTCGTATGAGCTGACAAAACGGCAGTTGCTTCACCTTTGCCCTCCAAATTTCACACAAGAAACTCCTGTAGCCCACTCTAACCAGAATCTTATAGGGAAAAAAATTCTAGGAAATGTAGATTGGCTTAACCAAGTTGTCACGTTACAAGGTCACCACGACCTCTAAGACCCTTCCACATGGATCTCCTCCCAGCACCTCGAATTGAATGTATTCCAAACAAAGCTCTTCATCTTCCCTTCTAAATGTGCTTCTCCTACGTTTCCCTATGTTTGTAAATGGTACAACTTTCCTTCTGGATCAAAACTCTAATCCCCTAAACTCCTCTCTCATATCCCTCTCTTGCTCCCCGAAATTTGCAATTTAGTTTTATCATTTTTACTTCTGCAGTGCCTACTCCAGGTGTATGAGTTCCAACTCACCTGGTGATTATGGATTTCATACTTGGTTTGATGTAAGCCCCACTCTGGAACCCCAGAAGTACAACAAGAGCATTCTCTCCCACACAGACATGGGGAGTGAGTTATGGTCGAGGAGCCAGCGTGCTGTTATCATTATTTAAACCAAGAAAAACACACCATAGACAAGATGAAAGATGTAATAAAAATGTGTTCTTATTCTTGATCCTCAAACTTTAACAGCTGGGCTTTCCCATGTGGAATAATGTTACATAAATAACTCAGCCAGGAAGCTGAGGGGCTGTGAAGTCCAACTAAATGATAGATGATCTTGGACACTCTGAATATCACAGCCAAGGAGTTAACAAAAAAAAAAAAAATAGTGGTCATTGGAAGGTACTGGTGAGCTGGTGCTGCTATGATCAGCAAACTTTACAGTCCCTGAGTCATGTAGTATGAATTCCACACAGGTTTTCTTTCTGTTTAAACATATTAACACTCTATTCCACAGGGACTTTCTGCTCCATACAAATTTGTTGTATTTTAATGAGTCACAGAAATCCAGAGAAATTGGCTCTCAAAAAATAAATTTGTTGAGATTTTTAAACTGAAATAACTCCTTTCTTAAATTTCATTTTCTCTTAAAAGGGACAAGTATCCCTGAGTACATTCTATTTAGTATTCTTGTCCACGTAATCTAGGTACAGCCCATGTTACATTTCCTATCCCTATGTCTTCCTTCCTCCCTCCCTTCCTCCCTTCCTTTCTTCCTTTTTTCCTTCCTTTCGTCCTTCTTACAATTCCTACTGCCACTTCTTCCTTCCACAAGGTATACATGGTCACAGTTGTAGCACAAATGCCAACAGCATCATCAGAAAATAGGAGTGAGGACCAGAACTGCAGCCTAAGAAAGTTAACTCAGGTCTCCTTATACAACCAGAACTGCCAAAAGGGAGCTGCAAACTGCATCACAGAGACAGAATTTTGGGGGCAAGCCTCATCTGCCTCAAGTTTGGGTTGGCCAAAATGCTCTTAAAGAGTAAAAATTCATTTTTTTTCTAGGCATTTCCTTGGAAATCCCAGTATGGTTGGAAGTCCTACTTTGTCCCCAGGAATTCACCTTGACAAAAGAGGCAAGGTGAATTCACATAGGCAGAAGAGTTGACTGCTAACTTCTGATTATTTCAAGGGCACTTAGAAATACCTCCCCACTCCACCTCTACCTGAACACCAAAATTATACCCTTAAAAAGCTTAACGTTTCATGACTTGCCAACCTTAAACAGAGTGAAGCACAATGCATTTTAAGTTATTCCCTCCCTCACTCACCACCATGAGTCTTCAATGAACACCTGCCTGCATGAGGTTGGGGAACCAGCTGCTGAAGTACCAGATTCAAACCCAGTTCTATTAAACATTGCAGTACACTGAGCAAAACAGAGATATTCCCATGGTTGGGCAAAATAAATTAGGTACCTGAGACATGAGAGATTAGCAACAGACACAGAAACTTAAAGTAAGCTGAGGCTGGGGCACGCTGTGGAACATTCAGACTGAGCAAAACAGTGATCTACATACTGACACGTTTGCTGCCATGGTTCTTTATTCATTCAGGGCACAGTGGGACTACAGCTCCATTTTAATAATGGAAGATGTGGGGGGTCAATTTATAGAAAATCTGAACAGAATTCATTTGTTTATTCTATAAAATAGAATGTTATGCAGGCATTAAATGTGCATTGAAGTATTGGCATGGAAGGGTGCATGCAGTCTATTAAGTGATGAAAGCAGGTCACAAAATACTTCATGTGATGTGATCTCTTTAAAAAATCCTGTAAATGTACATGCACATGCATGCACACACATGTATAGAAAAAGAAATATAAAAATACATACCAATATGCTAATAATGGCTTTCTCTAGAAGGTAGAAATAACTGATTTTTCTTTCCTGTTTTTTTCTAAGTCTGTGTTTTTATAGTAACATGTATGATAACAAATAACAAGTATGTTCTTTTGAATTTTACTCTACTTTTTTTATGCTGGATTATTTTCAGACCATAGACCCTTGTTGCAACTTGCTTTATTGATTTTTTCTCTTTGTTTCATTCCCATGAGGATATGAAATGTCTTTGTTATTTTATCTCCAAATCTGTTGTACTGTCTTTCCTTTTCCTACTTTCTCCCATACTGGATTTCTCAAGCTAGACGTTTCATATTAATTTAAAGTATTTAAGGGTGGTCACTCCTTATTTGTCTTTGGAAATCCAGAATGTGAACAGTATTTAGTAAACTTTCATCCATCATGTAAATTCTTAATTCTTTGAAGAGGCACAAATGGACTGAATTTACCCCCTAATGCCCTGACTTCAAGCACTTCAACCATCAAGAAAAGTAAATCATTTAAATTTAGAATTGACGAGAAACAGACTTAGTTATCTCCAATGTACATGATAAAGAATGGTCTGCCAAGGGTTTTCGGTAAAGGCAAAAGATAATAAACTTAAAATGTATATACTAGTCAATGAATGTTTTAAATATACAACAGAGTGAGTGGTCCAAGTTTTAGAAATAAATGCCATGAATTGAGTAGAAAATTAGTGCCAACCAAATGAGTTTATTTTCTGGGTGAAAAAAGTTATTTCTTCTCTATCTTAAATGAAATGAAATGTATCTATCTGGTATTAGATGGCATAAAGATGTTTACTTTATAAATTTTCCTGATCTCTGGTTTATGACATTAATAACAAATGTATATTCATCCATTTTACATATAAAATACTGGAGAATTTGGAATGTATTATGCCATTCAATTATGCACACTCCAAGGCTCTTGAAAAAAATGAAGCATTTGACAAGTCTTGGTAAGAAAATCTCTACATGAATGATTTAGTAGTAGTTATGTATGGCTTTGGACATTTAAAAATGCTGTTCTATAATCCTGTTAATTACTGAAATCAGGTTAATGGATGGCATGTGGAAGAAGTATATTATATGGGAGTTTTGACTAATGAATGCAATCTTCTTTCTTACCTAATGATTTATTCTACCTTATTTACTAAGAGTTCTCAGCATATCAAAAGGATGTCTAACAATTGGATAAGGAACAGATGTGTCAATGAGGCATAATTTATTAGTTTTAGGATTGTTGATAAGAATAGTTTATTGACTGAAAACCTTCAGAATTTAATTTCCACTTTTCAGGTATGCCACTTCTTTATTACCTACCAGAATTCCATCAAAGGGGTTGGGGAAGCATAATAACTGAGCACTTCTGATGGATATTTGGTCTGGCCTAACCATCAAAATATAAACGTATGCTCAGCACCGACTTTTTCCTTGGCAAAAAGAAAAAAAAAAAAAGTCAGTCTCATTGATTTCAACAAGAAATAGGTGTCTTCCATCTTGGAAATTAGATCCTTGCCTTCAACTGTGGCACTTTCACAGAGATCTTGTGTGTCTGATGATGCGTAGCTGGCACAAGTTTCCTGGACTGGGCCCTTTTGGAGTGCCAGCCCAGCTTATTTTTGCAACTTCAAGAGGAAGAGCCCCACATGGGGTGGATTTTTCCAGGTGTGGATGACACCTGGCCAATGCAGACAATCAGATTCCTTCCCCCACCCCACCAGGTATTTGAATCTAGTTTGGAGACAGTGAAGCTTGGAGTGAGTAGAGTTAAGATGCATTAATGGCAGCATTCTGATGACAAAAACATGAGAACTCTCAAAAAAGTTGCTTTTTCCCCTTTCTTTTAATATTGTTTTCTGCCATTTTATTTCTGTTGTTTGAAACTAAAATGCTATACCTGGCTGGCTCCTTCTGGGGAACAGACCAGTTACATAGTATTATTTTACATCCACTAGAGAATCAGAAAGGGTTTACTGTCAAGTGCCCTTCCTAATAACATCCTCCAGAACAGGTGGCTGACTGGATGTTCCCTGTCTTCTAACTAGGACTGGGATAACTTGATGAGGTCAGGCAACACTTCAGTGCTGGAAAACTCCACCAGATATGACTTAAGTGGTATCTACTCTACTTATGACTAGGTACAATTAGACTTCTTATTTCTTAAGCACTTTGTATATATTCAAGTCCTTTAATAAAGAAAGAGTTCTTTTGAGATCCCTCAAAGTATCCAGATGTTCTAGATAAGTCATAGGTCATCTTTCCGTAATGAGAAACAACATATGAAAGGAAATCAAAAGGTGCTTATGAGTCCTGCCAGATTGCTTTGACAGCCCATCCACTCCTCCAAATAGCCTTTTGATATAAGAGACTGGCAGAACCATTTTATTAAATTTGTGGTAATTAAGATCATAGCAATGGCTTAATTACTTGTGCTTTTGTCCCTTACTCCTGGGTGTAACAACTAATTGAAGTACATCCCATAAGAAAAAAAGGAGGGGAAGAAAAAGTATGAAGTGTTTTGATGGCTGCTTAAGCCAGAATTTTATAAAGAAACTTAATCACAGTTAGCATTTGAGCACTCACAGAGCTGGGGACCTCTAATGCACTCTTTCCTCGTCATGGAAACTACCCAGTGGGATGGGTGCTGTTATTTTTTAATTTATAATGAGAAAAATAAAGCTTAGGTAAGCTTGATAATTCATCCATGGTCACATAAAGTGAATGTGGCAGAGTTTGGGTTGGAACCCATGTCTGTAGAACACCAAACCTGTCTTCTTGAGTCCAAGTCCAGACTGCAGGCCACTACTTCAGTAGTCTTCAAATTGTGATCCTGGTCTTTAAAGTTTCTCAAACAACAGAAGAAACAAAATGGTCAGCACTTTAGGCTCCCATCTGGGTAGCAATTTTTTTTTATTTTTCCTAAGACATCATTTGAATAAAGGGCTTCATTCGAAGAAAATGTTTGAAAACACTAATGTAATCCACTCCTCTCATTTGACTGGAGGGCCCAGAGTATTTCCAAGATGTGGTTAATAATCAATTTGAAAAAGACTGTAAGCTTTCTCTATTTTTCTTTTCCATTGAGCTTATTCTAGATTACACTTACTCCATTTGCTAGGCTGATTTCAGGTTCAGGCAAGAGAAAAACAAATACTGCATTTTTGCATTTGTATGTGGGATCTCAAGAACAAAATAAGCGAAATGGAAACAGACTCGTAGATACAGAGAACAGACTGACAGTTGACAGGGGTGTTTGGGGCTGGGTAAAAAAGGTGAAGGGATTAAGAAGTACAAATTGGTAGTTACAGAATAGTCACAGAGATATAAATCCCAGCATAGGGAATATAGTCAATATATTATAATTACTAGGTATGGTGCCAGGTAGGTACTTAAAATATCAAGGGGACCACTCTGTAAAGTACATGATTTTCTAAACACTATGTCGTACATCTGAAACTAATACAGAATAATATTGAATATAAACTGTAATTGAAAAATAAAAGGTAAAAGGAAGAAACATTACTCTCAATCTTTTTATAATTAAAAAGAGAGCATATTGACTCAAATAACTGAATAGTTCTGAGTAATTCAATAGATTCAGGTGTGGGTTGGTCCAGAACTGTGATCTAGAACTGTGACTAGGACTCTGGTTGTTTATATGTACTCTCCCATCTCTGTCTTCCATATTTTTGCTTTTGCCTCACCATCTTTCTTTCATCATAACATTAGTGGCTACAGCAATTTCAGAATTTTGCCCCTCAGCATACAATCCACAACAAAAGAAAGAGTCTCTTCCTTAATTTGTGATGAAAAGCAAGTAAAACTCTTTTTCCATAATTGCGCAGCAAAAATCCCTTTACATTTCATTGGCCTAAGTGAGATCTTGTTCTTCTTCCTAAACCAATGACTATGATCACCAGGGGAAATCAGATACTCTGATTGGCTAAAACTACCCAAACTACAGGGCCACTGACGCTAAAGGAAATTAGGGTTTCCAAAGGAAACTTGCCAGAATCGTACACTTGCCACAAGAAGAGGACACAGTGCTAGTGAGACAACTGATTCTTCAGCATATTGCAAAGCATTTTCTCTAAGAGAGGCTGAAACTGCAGCTAATGAGCTAGAATAGCAGGGCCAGAGCATTTTAGGAATGATAGTAGTAAGCAGGCTGGCTCACCAGTAATTCAGCCAATTTGCTATGAGATTCCAGTGGATAGTAAGCAAACTACCAGGCTCAGGCTTAGTCAGTGAGGAAGGTAGATGACCACATCTCAGACTGGGCAGGTGAAGAGCACTTGGGTCTCCATAATACAGAGAATGACAAACTATGACTCACAAGCCAAAATGGCCCAGAGCCTACTTCTATATGACCCACAAATGAAGAAAGATTTCATATCTTTAAGTGATTAATATATACATATATATCATACTTTATGACATGGAAATTATATGAACTTCAAGTATCAGAGCCCATAAACAAACTTTAACCAGAACAGGCACACTCATTTATTTACATATTTATCTACACATTGAAATATTTATCATCTGATGCTTTACAGAAAAAGTTTGCCAACCCTGATTATGGAACATTGGTACTCAAAGTATAATCCCCTATTGGCAGCATCATTACCTCTTGAAAACCTGTTAGATATGTTTAGTCTTGAGCCCACCTCAGACATTTGAATCAGAAACTCTGGGAATGAAGCCCAGCAATCTGTGTTTTTAACAAGTCATCTAGTTGACTTTGATGCAGGGCTAAAGTCCAAGGACCACTGGTATAGAAGGATATTGAGATGAAAAAGATCTGAAGTTGCAACCCCAACTAGAGGAGCACTATAGAATGTTTTCTGATGCAAATGCACTAGAGCTTAATAATAATGAAAATAATAGTACTCATAACTATAATGTGTATGGCAAACTTAAGGTATCTCAGACATTTTGCTTTATATTCATGACCTTATTAAAACCTCACAATAAGTCTATGAAGTAATTATTATAATTACCCTCATTTTGTAGCTCAACAAATTGAGGCTCCACAAGATTAAGTGACTAGACATAGTTTAAGTGGTGTCTCCAAGCTGAGATTTAGATGGTTTGACACCAGGCTCAGATCTCTTCATATCATGTGGCTCTGAATCTTATCAGCTAGAATAATGAAAATGGTCCTGAAAAAGAAAGTGACACATGCATACCTTCAATGATGAAATCACTGATACACATTTATATAAAGTAAGAAGCTCTTACAACTTCATTCTCTTCTTGCCAGGAAACTAGTTTTAACTAAGTAAGACATGTAGCCTTTTCTCGAGTAGTTCTAGAGGAAACGCTACCACCACTTATGACCACCTACTAAAATCTATTTTGTTATCCTTGTCCATTTTACATAAATTTAAAATGTAAGATTTTCCCTTATTGTTTTCACACAACTGAGTCTTTGACTTTTGCTTTACTATTTAGATTGTAATTCCTTATGTTTTTCTTGTTTTCCACATAATTGTCAGGATAGTTTACTTTGGTCTGTTTTTCTATGATGTGAGTCTTCTTTTCTTTTTCTGTTTGGGGAGGCTGAACAGGGAAGGGAGAATAAATGGTGTGAGGGGGATGAGGAGAGATGAGGATTATACTAACATCAGAAGTAGAAAAATAAACAAAAAGATTCTTGGTACTGCAGGATATCAAATCTAGGCTAAGACATCTAATACCAGTGATTTGACCTTTTATATTGCAAAAACAAAACCATGTTTAGATGTGAGAGACACTTGAAAAGTACAATTTGAATTTTAAATAATGTTTTTTTTCTACATGGTACACGTCATCCATAATCTTTACAGGTTTCTAGTTCAATCTCAGTGAAATTCACATTTCCAGTTTCAGTCCCTCAGGACTAAAAATTATGGCTCTGCACACCTTAAAAATGCATTTAAAATGCATAAAATTAATTTTATTTTATTTTTATTTTTAATTATTTTATTGTTCTTCAATTTCAGTTGTATGCATTTTCCCTCCACCACTGCCCCCTGCCCCAGCAAAACCCACCTCCCTCCCTTGCTTCCACCTTCCTCCTTGGTTTTGTCCATGTGTCCTTTATAGCAATTCCTAAAAACCCTTCCCTCCATTACCTCCTCCTCCCTCCCCTCTGGTTACTCTCACATTGTCCTTAATTTCAATGTCTCTAGTTATATTTTCCTTGTTTTTTTCTTTTGTTGATTATGTTTCAGTTAAAGGTGAGATCATATGATATTTGTCCCTCACTGCCTGGCTTATTTCATTTAGCATAATGCTCTCTAGTTCTATCCATGCTGTCACAAAGGGTAGGAGCTCCTTCTTTCTCTCTGCTGCATAGTATTCTATTGTGTAAAAGCAGCATAGTTTTTTGGACCACTCATTTACTGATGGGCGCTTAGGTTGCTTCTAGCACTTGGCTATTGTAAATTGTGCTGCTATGAACACTGGGGTGCATAGGTTCTTTTGAATTGGTGTTTCAGGGTTCTTAGGATATAATTCCAGTAGTGGCATTGCTGGGTCAAAAAGCAGTTCCATTTTTAGTTTTCTGAGGAAATTCCATACTATTTTCCACAGTGGCTGCATTCCCACCAACAGTGCACTAGGGTTCCCTTTTCTCTGCACCTTCTCCAACACTTGTTTCTTGATTCATTTACGATGTTTGTTCTGACCAGTGTGAAGTGGTATCTCATTGTGCTTTTAATTTGCATCTCTCAGATGGTTAGTGATGATGAGCATCTTTTCATATGTCTCTGGGCCCTTTGTATGTCCTCCTTGGAGAAGTGTCTGTTCAAGTCCTTTGCCCATTTTTTAATTTTTTTTTTTTTTTTGTCTTCCTGTAGTGGAGTCATGTGTGTTCTTTATATATTTTGGAGATCAAACCCTTGTCCAAGGTATCACTTGCAAATATATTTTCCCACACAATTGGTTCACTTTTCACTTTCCTAATATTTTCTTTAGCCATGCAGAAGCTTTTTAATTTGATGAGGTCCCATTTGTTTATTCTTTCCTTTATGTCCCTTGCTTTAGGGGACATATCAGTGAAGATATTGCTGCATGGAATGTCTGAGATCTTCTTCCTAAGTTTTCCTTCTAGGACTTTTATAATGTCACGACTTATATTTAAGTCTTTTATCCACCTTGAATTTACTTTTGTGTATGGTATAAGTTGGTGATTGAGTTTCATTTTTTTGCATGTAGCTGTCCACATTTCCCAACACCATTTGTTGAAGAGGTTATTCTTACTCCATTTTGTGCTGCTGCCCTCTTTGTCAAATATTAATTGACCATAGAGATGTGGGTTTATTTCTGGGCTCTCTGTTCCATTGGTCTATGTGTCTGTTCTTATGCCAATACCAGGGTATTTTGATTACAGTGGCTTTGTAATACAGTTTGATATCAGGTATTATGATCCCTCCTACTTTGTTCCCAAGCTCTTTTTATGAAGCCAGCATCATCCTAATCCCAAAAATAGATAAAGACATAACAAAGAAAGAAAACTTCAGGCCAATATCGCTGATGAACATGGATGCTAAAATCCTCAACAAAATATTGACAAACTACATCCAGCAATACCTTAAAAAGACCATACACCACAATCAAGTGGGATTCATCTCAGGGATGCAAGGATGGTACACTATTTACAAATCAATAAACATAATACACCACATAAACAAAACAAAAGGCAAAAATCACATCATCATAGCAATAGATATGGAAAAAGTATTTGATAAAAAAGTATTTGAAAAAGTATTTGATACAGCACCCATTTATGATAAAAACACTTAGCAAAGTGGGAATAGAGGGAGCATTTCTCAACACAATAAAAGCCATATACAAGAGACCTATAGCCAACATCATACTCGATGGGCAAAAACTTAGAGCTTTCCCACTAGGATCAGGAATAAGACAAGGATGCCCACTTTCACCACTCCTATTCAACATAGTATTGGAAGTCCTAGCCACAGCAATCAGACAAGAAAAAGAAATAAATGGCAACCAAATTGGAAAAGAGGAAGCAAAACTGCCATTGTTTGCAGATGACATGATAGTGTACATAGAAAATCCTATAGACTCCACCAAAAAACTACTTGACCTAATAAGTGAACTTGGCAAAACAGTGGGATACAAAGTCAATGTTCAAAAATGAAAGGCATTTTTGTACACCAACAATGAAATATCAGAAACAGAAATCAGGAAAAAATCCCATTTAATATAGCAACAAGAAAAATAAAGTACCTAGGAATAAACCTAAGCAAGGATGTAAAAGACTTGCACTCAGAAAACTGCACAACACTGAAGAAAGAAATTAAGAAAGACACAAATAAATGGAAGCATGTACCATGTTCATGGATTGGAAGAATTAACATCAAAATGTCCATACTACCCAAAGCAAGTTATAGATTAAATGCAATCCCTATTAAAGTACAAATAACATATTTCACAGATGGAGAACAAACATTCCAGAAATTTATATGGAACCATAAATGGCCCTGAATAGCTGCAGCAGTTTTGACAGAAATTAATTTTAATTATATTTTACATATAATAAAGACTATATGGCTTTAGCCATATAGCCATATAGAATTGACCTAAGAGATCAAGGGCAAGTTAGAGAAAATGTTGCTTTGTGTTTTAAAGTTTCTGATTCTGTATTAAATACACTAAGTATAAAATACAACTATGTGAAAATGTCCCACAACCCAAGCTGACTGTATGCAAATTGATCATCAATTGATTGGATTATTTTAGAACATTAGAAAAAATACAACCTAATTGTATGGTGAGTTATTACAAACATGGAGAATTAATTAGATTAATAATTTTTACATTTTTCTGGGGGAAAGCTGAGAAAACTTTCCTATGAAGTATGAACATACCTGTAAACAATTATGTTTATATGTTCAAGAGGTTATGAACTGCAGATTAAAAATTTCCCAACTACATGGATTTTCAAGGATTCTTCAGATTAAAAAATTCTTAGGTGATATGATTCCAATTTTTAAATCATCTGTATAAATACCATTTAGGATCAGCTAGTATCCTATCTCATAGCTCACCCACTGAACTCTTGAAGACCTTGGTGAAGAGCCATTGAGATACACTTCCCCATGAACCTAACAGAGATAATTTTAAAAATATTTTCCATTTTCAATTAATTTAACTCTTTCTTTCTTTTTTAAGTTTTTTAAACAAGAGATGGTTGATTAGAATTAATTAATTGAGCTTGGTTTTCATGAGCTAATGTAATACTGGATTTCTTTTTCCTTTTTTTAATTATTATTTTTTAAATTTTAATTGTTGTTCTTGTACAGTTTTCTGTCTTTTACTCCCATCCCAGCCCACTGCCCCAGCCCTCCCCACCTCCCTCCCATTTCTACCCCCATAGTTTTTATCCATGTGTCTTTTATACTTGTTGCTCTAAATCTTTCCCCATTTCCCCTGAAATTCCCTCCCCTCTCCCTTCTGGTGACTGTCAGCCTGTTCTCAATTTCAGTGTCTTTGGTTATATTATGTTTGTTTGTTTGTTTTGTTGATTAGGTTCCTGTTAAAGGTGAGATCATATGGTATTTGTCTTTCACTTCCTGGCTTATTTCGCTTAGCATAATGCTCTCCATTTCCATTCATGCTGTCATGAAGGGTAGGAGCTCCTTCTTTCTTTCTGCTGCATAGAATTCCATTGGATTTCTGATTGTAGTTTCAGAAGATGCATTTTATAACTTTTACTTGTCATATTTACAGTCCACAGAAATTTGTAGCCCTTTAAAGTTATCAAACTGAATTCCCTTTTGCACTGTACAGAAGGACAAACTTGGCTCATTGAATATGCTTCACGTTAGTTGAGGGAAAAAGATAATAAACACAGTGACAATTACAGTCAGACTTACTTGTGCTAATTGCCTGGTGCTAGAACTGCTTTGATTTTTGAAGGAACTTTTTTTATTTCACTGCTGCCTACTCTTCATTTTCCACAAGGGCTTTTCTTCAAAAATATTGTGAAAGAAAATTTTTTAAAAAGGTGGTAGAAAAATGCAGAGCCCATCAGGGAAATACGTGGTATAATTATGTATGACACCAAAATAAATGAAGGCTTTTCTTCTTCCTATCCTGCTTCCTACTAATAACTCTGATAACTGAAGTGTTGGGTTTTATTTAATAGAGCAGAAGTGAACTCCCTAGAGATGAAAGCAGCTATTGAGATTCATACCTGCTGAAATGGAAGGAGTCTCCTCCCTTTTATGGCTGACAGATAGGCCCTTAATGAGCACATTTTGTAGCTGGAGAGAAAGAACATGAAGATGAAAGGAAAATCTTTTGAAGGCTAGGAAAAAAGGGAAAACCCCACTAATACAGTGAAACCCCTTAAATTGTTTTCCAAGAGACAGAAAAGAGAATATTATTTAAAGATTGTATTGGCTGTTTGAATTAGTTTGGCTTTGAGAAGATAAATATTGTGTATGGGAATGTAAGTATGTCTGCTAGGACCATTTTCACACAACGAACAAAGGAGTCACCCTACTATGTAATTAACTGATATTCCCTGAACACCACAAATGTTGGTTTCTAATATTAGGGGCTCTTTATTTATTAGCTGAAGCATCTGTTAGGACTTCTAAAAGATTAAGACTACAGAAGGCTTTAAGGTTCTCCCTTTCTTGAAAAAAATATGCATACAGATTTTAAAAACATGGTGAATGCAATAGCATCATTTGTCTTAAATCACACAATTAACCTATCATTAGTTTAAGAAAAAAGCTTTTCTGCAATATACCCCATTAACTCAATGTTATTAAATAATAATTTTATCTTTCCCTACAGCCTCAAAAAAATGTCTAATTGTAATGAAATTTGCTCTCAAACCCAAATAGATTCTGTGACTTTAAATGCAAATTAAGAAACTGTTCCTGAGGCAAGTGAAAATGATTGTGACTATCATGCTGTTATTTAAAATGAATTTTAACCCCTTAGGCTGACAACAAACACAAACCCAGATGGGAGCCAAGGGTCTCTTGGAAAAAGATCTGCTGTTTCCAATTAAAAAAAAAGTGATGCAATAATGCCACTGAAATGCTGGAATCACAGATATGATCTAGGTGAGACTGATAATGAAAAACTAGGGAAGATATGAATGAAATTTTACCTTGAGTAGAGGTGATTGAGATGCCTTTCACACACACTTCAATCTATTGATTATTTCCTGTTTCCAATCAATGATGCCCTTTTGGCTCCAGGGACCCACCCTGGGTTCTGACAGGAAATGGAAGATTATTTATTTATTTTTAAATCGGAAAACCAGTTGAGCCCCAGAATCCCTGTATTTAAGATAAAGTCTCACCTTAGAAGTCACCCTACATGCAAGAGCTCTAAATCATGTTCTGCTTATTATGTGTGTTTATTTATAAATTTTTACTTTATTACTTGCTCTACAATGCCTTAAATGAATCATCCCCTGTACCCTCTTCATTGCTAATGGCTCAATTCTTCATCAGTGCTCATGGTGCTGGCTAGTTCACAGCAGTGGCTTAAGGAGGCTGTATGTCTCTGCCATCCCAGCCATCACCAGTACTGCTCTGAAATGTGGCTGGGTGCCCAGGGACTGAACTAACTACTACCTAGTAGAGAGGAGAACCAAAGATTGGCACTTGGCAGGGGCCTCTGCTCTTGCAGCTGCTGAGTGCTAAATTATGACTGATGCGCTTCTCCAGCCGTGCACAGCAGGACTGGCTGAACACAGCACCTCTCTCTGCTGGCCCTTAACACTGGACCTGGGTTTCAGAGCTCGAATGAAAGGGCAAATGGGGCTGGCTTCTGCCCAGAGCAAAGCGGTGAGCACGTCTGTCCAGCACAGATGCTGAAATGCCATGGACATGTTTTCTGCTCTGCATGTGCCAGAGAACATGTATAGTCAGTCTCCCACTGTGAGCTTAATGCGATTGCTTGAGTAGCTTGGTGGGTTTTGCATAGGTATATGAGTTGATCCAATTGAACATCTGAGGCAAAGGCATACCACTCAGACAGATCTTTCAGAATGCTGAGTGAGAGACTGTAATGACAGGGTGAGCCAGCCTTTCTTCCTTCAGCTTAAAGAAAAGAATCAGGCTCAAACTGTACTTCACTAACAGGTTATTTTAAACCTGACATTAAGGGTCCTGTAGTATACTAGTTAGGTGTGCCTGCTGAGTATGGTATTTGTGAAAGAGGCAGGAAGGACTTGAAAAAGAACCCAGTGTCCAGAACCTGGTGCATGACTGCATGACTGCAAAGAACTGAGCATTCTGATGCTCCACTTTCCCATCTGTCTCCTGCATGTGCAGATACATAGATTGTTAGTGCTGGTTATTGCCTATAATTTTAAGATAAATCACCTGCAATGCCAATGTGAATAGCATGCATGAATAGCCAAATTTTAAATTATAACATAAATTCCATTTGTATACTTTCTTCCCGCATCTCATGCTCATTACTAGCATCAGAGTGGGGCAACCTCCACATTAAGCTTTTCCCTAAGGCTCTACATGAAAAAAAAAATAGGGCTTTATCTTTTTATATTTTTTGGATAATATTTTTAAGAAGCACTCAGAGCACTGGGTGACCATAATTATTGCCAATTGACTTCTCTTGCTTATTGTGACAAACTTCAGCAAAATTTTCAGGATCACATCTACCCGTGTTGCTACATAACACTAAAATGTTCTCTGTGGCTTTTATCTTTTTCTTCGCAAGATAATTAACTCAATGAAGTATAATTTAAAAACCAAAACTACATTCAAAATAAAAAAGCACACACGTAACATTTTCCCCACATAACAGTTGAAACCTGTTTTTCACTCATCTTCCCAGAGGAAATTACATTTATCTAACTAAGACATCTCTTTTATATGTGTGTGTGTATAATTGTTGTTCAATTACAGTTGTCTGCATTTTCTCCCCACCACTCTCCCCAGCCCAGCCAAACCCAACTCCCTTCCTTGCTTCCACTGTCCCCCTTGGTTTTGTCCACGTGTCCTTTATAGTAGTTCCTGAAAACTCTTTTCCCCACAGTCCCCACCCCCTCCCCCTCCCCTCTGGCTATTGTTAGATTGTTCTTACTTTCCATGTTTCTGGTTATTTTTTGTTTGCTTTTTCTCATTAATTTTTCTGTTGGTTTTCCGATCCAGTTTTCTGATCACCTCTGCAGTCCAAACAACTGATGCAGTAACATTTCATTTTTTAACTAGTTGCTTTGCTGTAAATGGATGCTGCCTTGGAATATTTCCATGCCTTAGAAATGTTGTTCCAAATAGAATGGGAAAGAAGCTACATCTATAACTCAAATGTACTCATAAAAAAAGCTGATTATTAGAAGTGTTGTGTATAGTTGCAATATTTCATTATACATTTCAGTGGTCTCACTGACAAATTCTTCAAGAAGTGGTTCTCCAGCATTCCTTTTTACATGTAGTCTTTAAGAAAATGGGGGAGAAAAATCAAGGGAGCTTCTTGTCTCTGTAGGTGGTTTTTCATGGTGGCAACGTCATCTCAGAGAAATTGTTTTCATGCAATTCCAGCTACTTGTGGTGGAGCCCAGAACCCCACCAAGGAGTCTGAAACTTTCTGAGACCCCGTTTGCCTCGTGGAGATTCATTCTCTCTTCCAGGTTGCTGAGCTCCTTTTAATCCAGCACTGTCCAACAGGAATGTAATGTGAGACTCAGAAGTAATTCCAAATTTTCTATTTACTCTACTAGAATACGTTTTTAAAAAGGCAAAATAAGTTTTAATAATATATTTAACTTAACCCACTATATCCAAAACATTATTTCAACCTGTAAACAGTATTACAAATTACTGATGAAATACTTTTCATTCTTTTTGTTGACACCAAATCTTCAAGATGCAATGTGTATTTTTGCACTGACAGTACATCCCAGTCTGGCCCAGCACATTTCAAGTGCTCAGTAGTCATGTGTGGCTAATTACTAGGCTATTGGCAGGGCAAGTATGATCCATTGCTTTTTACTAGAACATGTAATGGTACCTGAGGGACCAGAAGAAATCGATCTGCCCCCATATAATAAGCAGCATTCATTTTCAGCAAATGACTTTAAAAAGCATTATTAGCAAAGTGTTCCTCTGATACATTGAATCATACAGTTACTCAGTGATTACCAAGTCCTGAGGTTATCTCAAATACGCTTGATTGTATACTTTTGAAAGGTGAATAACTGAATTTCTACTTACTGACAGGATCACATAATTTGATAAACTTATATTTCAGAACTGTCATAAAAATTATGAAGATAGTACTAACATCTCTGATATACCTTATACCCAGTTTCCCCAAATATTAATGTCTTACATTACTATGGACCATTTTTCACAGTTAATGAACCAATGTTGATAGATTATTATAAGTAAAGTCCATTCTTTGTTAAGATTCTCTTCTTTTTTTCCTAATGTTCTTTTTCTGTTCTATAATACCACATTACTTTTAGTCTTTATGTATTCTTAGGCTTTTCTTAGCTATGAGTTTCTCAGACTTTCCTTGTTTTTAAAAGTTTTGACAATTTGAAACTTCCAGCCAAGATGGACGTGTAGGTAGACACACTCTGCCTCCTCTCACAACCAAAAGAAGGAAAACAACATCTTAAAAACAAACAAAAAAAAAACAATCAGAACTGACAGAAAAATCAAACTGTATGGAGGAAGCCCAACAACCAAGGAGTTAAAGAAGAAACATTCATCCAGACCAGTAGGAGGGGCAGAGATGGGTGCATGGAGAGGACTCACAGCAAGGCAGTGGCTGGTGGACAATCCTACATTCATGCAGATAAATTGGGAAGAACAATTGGGGAGTGAGACAGACGGTACAACCCAGAACTCCAGTGCGGGGAGATAAAGCCTCAAAACACCGATTGAAAACACCTGTGGGGGTTGAGGCAGCAGCGGGAGAAACCCCCAACCTCACAGGAGAGTTCTGGAGAGACCCACAGGGTCCTAGAATGTACAGAAACCCACCCACATGGGAATCAGCACCAGAACGACCCACTTTGCTTGTGGTTAGCGAGGGAAGTGATTGAAATCCAGCAGAGAGCAGAGCAAGTGCCATTGTTCCCTCTTGACCCCTTCTCCACATACAGTGTCATAAAGCAGATATGTGGGTTGCCCACCCTGGTGAATACCTAAAGCTCCACCCCTCACTATCTAACATGTGCATCAAGACCAAAAAAAATGGCCCAAATGAAAGAACAGATCAAAGCACCAGAAAAGATGATGCAACTAAGTGATGATGAAATAGCCAACCTATCAGATGCACAGTTCAAAACACTGTTAATCAGGATACTCACAGAACTGGTTGAATTTGGTTGCAAATTAGATGAAAAAATGAAGGCTACCCTAAGTGAAATGAAGGACAATTCACAGGGAACCAAAAGTGATGGGAAGGAAACTGGGACTCAAATCAATGGTGTGGACCAGAAGGAAGAAAGAAACAACCAAACCAAAAAGAATGAAAAAACAAGAATTCAAAAAAACAAGGAGAGGCTTAGGAACCTCCAGGATATCTTTAAACGTTCCAACATCTGAATCCTAGGGGTACCAGAAGGAGAAGAGGAAGAGCAACACATTGGAAACTTATTTGAACAAATAATGAAGGAGAACTTCCCCCATCTGGCAAAGGAAATAGACTTCCAGGAAGTCCAGGAAGCTCAGAGAGTCCCAAAGAAGGTGGACCCAAGGAGGAACACACCAAGGCACATCATAATTACATTAGCCAAGATTAAAATGAAGGAGAGAATCCTAGAAGCAGCAAGAGAAAAGGAAACAGTTTCCTACAAAGGAGTTCCCGTAAGACTATCTGCTGATTTCTCAGAAGAAACTTTTTAGGCAAGAAGGGACCTGCAAGAAATATTCAAAGTGATGAAAAGCAGGGCCCTGCAACCAAGATCACTCTATCCAGCAAAGCTATCATTTAGAAAGGAAGGACAGATAAAGTGCTTCCCATACAAGGTAAAGCTAAAGGAGTTCTTTATCATGAAGCCTTTATTATATGAAATGTAAAAAGGACTTATTTAAGAACAAGAAGATCAAAAATATGAACATTAAAATGACAACAAACTCACAACTATTAACAACTGAACTAAAAAACAAAAACAAACCAAACAAACAACCAGAACAGGAACAGAATCACAGACATGGAAATTATATGGAGGGTTATCAGCTGGGAGGGGGAAGGAGAAGAAAGGGGTAAAAGTTACAGGGATTAAGAAGCATAATTGGTAGGTACAAAATAGACAGAGGTATGTTAAGAGTAGTATAGGAAATAGAGAAGCCAAAGAACTTATATGCACAACCCATGGACATGAACTAAGTGGTGGGGGGATTGCTGGAGGGAAGGGGCTTACTGGGCAAAGGGGGGAAATTGGGACAACTGTCATAGCATAATCAATAAAATATATTTTGAAAGTTAAAAAAAGTCTTGACAATTTGTTAATACTGCATTTTGCAGAATGGCTCTCAGTTGAGAAATGATTTTTTTTAAATGACTGGGGTTATGAATTTTGGGGAAGAAGAACAGAGGTAAAGTGCTCATCACATACTATCTCTATGGTTTATTATTGTGATGTTAACCTTGATCACTTGGTTGACATAATGGTGTTTGTCAGATTTCTATTTTTCAAAACAACTTTTCCTTGCCTTTTCCATACAATACTCTTGGGAAGGAAGTCACTATATGTAGTCCAAACTAAAGGGCAGAATATCTACACAAATTATTTGGAATTTATTCTGCATAAAAGATTTGTCCATTTACCCAATTTATTTTTTATGCAATCATTTTTATATCAGTTTGGACTTATGAACAATTATTTTACACCTTGATTATTATCCAATATACTTGATTTAATTTACTTTGTTGCTCAGTTCAGCTTTGGCTGAACCATTGTGAACACTTTCATTTGACTCCTGTGTCTCCTTGACTTGTCACCAGCACTGTGGTCTTTCTGGATTCTTTTTTGTTTTGTTGCCTTGTTGTTGTTTTTTTGTCTTTGTGAACTTTCTTACTTTCTGGCACCATGGAATGCTCCAGAATCATCTTGTATATTTCCTGCCCTAGTCCTAACATCAGATGTTTCTCCAAGAGGCCTGTGTTCCTTTTATTTTATTTTTTTAGAATTATTTTTTAAAAATATCTGGGTACTAAGTGCTTAATGTTTTATATGGTATTGTTAGTACTTTATAATTAGTTTCCCCCAGAAAAAATTAGCAACATATACTACTCTGAACATATCCAAGTGACACATTTACACATGGTAAAATTTGAAGAACATCTAGAATCTTTAGCCCTAGTGCAGTATTACTACCAAGGCATTCCTATCAATAGCAAATCAGGTGAAGAATAGAAAATGGATCTGAGGTAGGCAAATAACACTTCTCACAATGTTTTTGTGAGTCAAATGTGACACATGACATGTGATTAGAATATTGTATTATATGGCACCTGAAAAAAATCAACTCAGTGAAATAGAAGAAAAAATGTGTTGGCCCAAGAGCAGATAAAAGACCACTGTCACACAGAAAAATGATTCAAATCATGCAATTATGCTTGCATTCTGTTCACTGTCCTGAGGTCTTTAAGATTGTTTAATCTGGTATAGGGCGTACAAAATTTTCTTAAACTACCAAACTGAATTATAATTATAATTTCTAAGTGTTGCTACTTAACTTTATTATAAGCATTCAGTTTCATAATATTTAAACAATGAAAAAGAAATTTAAGAGGATAGTTTTCTATTTTTAAGAGAACTGAAGCTCATGTTGAATGATACTATACTCTGGTCTATTCAATTGCTGAATCCTATATCCTGCTCCTCCCTCTCTTTGTCTATGCCAATACCACAAAATCATTAAAAGCTTTTTCTAAAAAAAAGTCATGGAGTGATCATTTTTTTGTGATAAAATTGGACAAAGGCAAGTGAATATTTCACTAAAATATTCCACTGGAGCTAGTCTTAGAGTAAAAAAGGGAGATATTCGTTCTAACTATGGAAGCACTAATGCAAACAGTTCTGGTGTTTGGTTTGATTCTACTGCTTCTAATACCATAGGGCAGTGACCTCATTCCAGCCCTGCCCCTTCCTGGTTCAGTAATCCTACTCTCTTCATTTTGGCCACGCCAGCATTTTCTATGAGCAGCTGCTCTCCCTACTCTTATTCCTTTATCTATATCTGGGCAGTATCTTCAGTCTTCACATGCATCTTGCTCCCACTTGTACTTAACTCATCAGATATTTCTATTAAACTCTTCAATTTGGGGTTGATTTGCCCTGAGGAGGAGTAAAGCACACATCCCTGATGTAGTCCAGAAACCATGATTTAAGCTTATACTGCTTTAGACTCTTATTGAACTTTTGAAACAAAACATTAGAGATGATGAATTGCCCCACTACATGTGCTTAAGGTCCTATTTTAAACCTGTTTTTGGGAGTTCAACTGTCTTGCCAAAGGTTTTGAGAAAACTGGAACATGTGTGTATTCTCATTTTTTCTCTCTCCTTTGACAAGGCATGTGCATTAATGTGCACCCTCTCTCAGTCGCCCTTTCTCTCCCTTTTCTCATCAGAGCGTCATTTAATCCAAGTCAAAGATTTTTCCACAAGATCCCTGAGAATTAACCTGGAACTGTGTGCTCAAACATCTTCATTGCCTCCTGAAACTCACTGCTTTGTGAAGTTGCTCTTTCACTTTTGGATGGGTCAATTCTTGGAAACCTGTCTTTCATACTGAACTGAAATTTACCTTATCATCTGCACCTTTCATTCCTGGAATCAAATGAGATATTATATGCAGAAGTTTTTGAAACAGAAAAGTACTGAATACATATAAAACCTATATTAATTTTACCATGTAGAGTTTGAAAATTTGCCCAACATATACCATTCTATCTGGGTCCTTGGTAGGTGAATAGGAGAATAGGGCAAGGAAAATACTCAGCACAGGTTTCTGAAGAGCTCCTTCTGATCTGACATTCCATTGATTTGTGTATTTAAATAGTTCTAAGTAAGTAATGAAAGCCAAGGACCAAGCTAAACCAAGAACTAGAAAAGAGAAACTAAGCTAAAGTAGGAAGAAAACCAGGACCCAAGGATTAAGGCTGATCAAGGGCCAGAAAAAGCAGGAGGAGGTTGGTGTGCCTGAACCGCCCCTGCTGGTTAGGACATTTCCGCTGCTCTCCTCGTGGCCAAAGGCAGCCTCGGAGTACTGGAGAAACTGCTCCAATTATGAGCCTACCAGATAAAAAACAGCACTAGTATGGAAAAGAGTCCCAGATTAAGGTGTAAGAACAATCCCAAACTTACTCTTAAAGCATCGTTTCGGGAGCAGTACTTAAGGTGTGGCTGGGTGCGCTGGGCTTCCCAGCATTGATACGGAAGGGCTGCGCTGCCAGCTGTCCTACACTTGGGGCTCAACTCAGACAAGAACAGATTGGCTCCAGACCCCATGTCCACGGGTGTCCACTAGGCAAATTGAACAGAGACTCCCATATCCAAACTTCCACAGATGGTTGGAAATTACTGGAAGCTTTATGGAATTTCGAGGGCTGTAAATAGGGCACCTTGGCCCAAGTAACAGAATACTTGGAAACACTCGAGGTAGCCTTTTGGGGAATTTTACGTTCAAAAAACTTAAGAGACAGTTCTCAATGAGGGTGCGAAATTGGTTCAATACATAAAATAAATGATTTAGTATGAACCACTTCTAGATTCTTTGGAACTGAAATTAGTACTATGTATTACTCGGAACACAGATTCCAAGTTCATGGTAAAGTTTAGGATATGGCATATGACTTTATATTCAATACATGACAATTAGACCCTTATACTGTACCTAGTAAGTAATCTTATTTGCTTTTACAGAGACAGAGTCTTTAAGTACTTTCTTAATCTCATCATGATCCTTTAAAAAATGCAGGCTTTGATAACAATATTAATTTTTAGAAAAGAGGGCTAAACTGCAAGAAAAATTTTAAGGTATTTGTTGTACATATTGCTGCTCAATGTAATGAATATAATGTGAATTTATAAAATGCCCTTGGCCCCACCCAAAGATAATACTGACAAATTGTCTTCAAGGAATTTTATTAATAAATAGTAAAACATTGCTTTCAATAATTAGCCAATATTACAAGTTATATCTTCAGAGATTTATATAGCATCATACTTCTTGGAGTACAACACAACAAGCCAAATTCTAAATGGAAGTATATTAGACATTTTTTAATTATTATTGTATTATGGCATTACTGTCTTATAACTGACAAATTAAAATCACATATATTTAAAGCATACAACTTGCTGTTTTGATGATTATCACAGCTGCTCAAGCTAATTAATATACCCATCACCTCACATTGTTATCTTTTGTTATTGTTGCTGAGAAATACTGAGATGACTCTTAGTGCCCTCACTCGCTGCTGACAGCAGGCCTCGCTGCTTGCACGCCCTGTCTCTGCCCTGCAGAAATGCCGCGATTACACGAAGTCCTTCGCTGGACTCAGCCAGTGTCCAGGGCACTGGCTCCTCATCCACCTCAGGCTTATTCCAAAGATGTAAACTTTGGTGCCTTAATGCTTGACCCTTAATGCTTCAAGGTGTACCACCTTTTAACCCCTGCTGTAGCTGCTACCATGGGGCCAAAGGGAAGAATAGTGATTATCGAACAGAATGGGGGAAGTCCAAAAGTAACAAAAGATGGTGTGACCATTGCAAAGTTCATTGACTTAAAAGATACGTATAAAATATTTAAAATATTAAAAGATAAATACAAAAATAGTTTTCCAGGTGTTGCCAATAATATAAATGAAGATACTGGGGATGCCACCACCATTGCTGCTGTACTGACACGACTCTCTGTTGGCAGCAAATTTTGAGATTGGCGAAGGTGCTGATCCAGTGGAAATCAGGAGAGGCATGATCTTAGCTGTTGATGCTGCACTTACGGAACTTAAGAAACACCCAAACCTGTGACAACCCCTGAAGAAAGAGCTCAGGTTGCTGCAGTGTCTGCAAATGGAGACAAAGAAATTGGCAACATCATCTCAGAGGCAATGAGAAAGATTGGAAGAAAGGGTGTCATCCCAGTAAAGGATGAAAAAATGCTAACGATGAATTAGCAATTATTAAAGGCATGAAATTGACTGAGGTTATATTCTTCCATACTTTATTTAATACAACAAAAGGTGAGAAATGTGAGTTCCAAGGAAAGAGCCACCAGTCTCTGCGTACCCTCCATTTAAAAGTCTGGGCCCCAAATCCTGTGCGTTCCGGAAGTGTCTGATTTTCTAGCCTGTCCTGGCTAGATCGGCAGGTGTGCACCTCTCCCTGACCTCTGAGGAGGGCTTTTCCCTTCATACATCTCACTCCTCAGCTTACACAGCATCTCTGCCCCTCCTCCTGCTGCCATGATCTGGAAGTCTGGAGGAGGGTTTCTAGCTACATGCAGTGTGCAGGGCATCTGCAGTCAGCTGCAATTTCAATCCTGCCACCTTAGGAACTCCCTGACCCATTTCACAGGGTCCCTCTCCTCTGCCCCGAGATCTGGCCAGATTTTCCCAGAAACAACAGTGAGGGCTGCTGTTGAAGAAGGCATTGTTCTGGATGGGGTTGCACCCTGCTTCGGTGATTCCATCCTTGGACTCATTGACTCTAGCTAATGAAGATAAAAAAATGGGTGTAGAAATTATTAAAAAAAAACAAACACAATTCCTGCAATGATTATTGCTAAGAAGGAGGATGTTGAGGGATTGTTGGTAGTGGAGAAAATTATGTAAAGTTCCTCTGAAGTTAGTTATGATGCTAAGCTTGGAGATTTTGTGAATATGGTGGAGAAAGAAATCATTGACCCAACTAAGGAGGTAAGAACTGTTTTTATTGGAGTGGCCTCTGTTAACAACAGCAGAAGGCATAGTTACAGACATTCCTAAAGAAGAGAAGAAACCTGGAATGGGCAGAATGAGCAGAATGGGCAGGATGGGAGGTGGTGTGGGAGAAGGCATGATTTAATTCCCAGAATAGTACTTTACGATTATTGATGAGAACTGTGAGAGGAAGCTCAAGGCAGTGCTCCTCACTTGTAACTTCAGAGAAGCTAGTTGAAGGCAATAACTGAAGTAAAGCCTGGCTAACATTCAGGAAAATCTCTGTAACCATCGGTTGCTGGTTTCTGCGGACAACATACAATGGTTTACTGCTGTCACTGTCGGTGCCTACAGACAATTTATTCAGTATTTTTTAAAATAAAAAGACACATACACTCCTGGTAACTAAGTGTAAAAGCCATGTACCAATGTAGTGCTTCAACTTCAATCACTGAGGCATTTTTACTAGTATTCTGTTAAAATCAGGATTTTAGTGCTTGCCATCCCAATGCAAAGATAGAAAGAGCCTTTTCTGTGGAGAGTAAGAATAACTGAGAAGTGTTCAATTATGCAACAAGCTTTGTTTAATAAAAATTTGTTTATAGTTAACAAAAAAAAATCTACTCTCTTAGCTACTTTCAAGCATACAATATGGTATTATTAACTATATTACCACACTGTATACTACATCTCCAGAACGTGTTCATCCTACCTAACTGAAACTTTATACCCTTTTATCAGCATCTTTCCATTTCTCCCACCCCACCCTCTGGTAACCACCATTCCACTTTCTGTTTCTAACAGTTAGATGACTTTTAGATTCCACAATTAAGTGAGATCATGAAGTAGTTGTCTTTCTGTTTTTGCTTTATTGCACTTGCCATGTCTTCTATGTTGTTGCAAATGACAGGATTTCTTTCTATCTTAAAGATGACTAATATATATAGTAATAGATATATAGATGTAGATATCTCCCATTCCCTTCATCCAATCATCCATTTTCATCCATTCATCCTTTTATGGATATGTAGGTTGTTTCCATATCTTGGCATTTGTAAATAATGCTGCAATGAACATGGGAGCACAAATATCTCTTTGAGATGCCAATTTTATTTCTTTTGGATAAATACCCAAAGGTGGAATTGCTGGATCGTATGGTAGTCTTATTTTTAATTGTTTGTGGAACCTCCATACTATTTTCCATAGTGGCTCTACTAATTTACATTCCCACCAACAGTGCACTAGTGTTCCCTTTTCTCTACATCGTCACCAACACTTCTGTTTCTTTTTGATGATACCCATTCTGACAGGTATTAAACAGTAGGTCATTGTGGTTTTGAGTTGCATTGCCCTGAAATTGGTGATGTTGAGCACCTTTTCATATAATCATTGACCATTTGTATGTCTCCTTTTAAGAAATGTCTATTCCAGTCCTTTACCCATTTTAATGGGGTTATTTGATTACTTGATCTTGAGTTATTGGAGTCCTTTTTATATTTTTAACATTAACCCCTTATCAGACAGATGGATTGAAAATATTTCCCTGCCTTTCATATCCTGACTCTGTTGATTGTTTCTATTGCTAGGCAGAAACTTTCTAATTTGAAGCAATCCCGTTTGTCCATTTTTCCTTTTATTGTCTGTGCTTTTGTACACATTTAGTACACAGAAAAGTTGTCTCAGCATACAATTAAAGGATTACAATTTTAGAATAAAATTAAGATCCACCCTTCATGAGAAAATTTGACCACAGTACTGAAAGGACCATTTGTATGTGAGGTTCAAGTCCCATTAACTGTCTCTACTTTTTCTTTTTTTTTAAAGCAGAATGTAGGGAGTGCTTAATGATATTTTTCTTAACTGAATTCAAGCAAAGCACTGGAATCAACTTGATCTCTTCCTGTTATTGCTGTTCAAGCTGCCTCCAAGAGTGGATTTTGTTTGAGAAGATGAACTTCCTCTTTTTCTTATAACACAGGGCATAACAGGCATCCATAATTTAATTAGTTACTTAAAAATACTGTCTGTGGAGTTGATGTAAAGAAAGCCATTCATCAGTCACCTACTTGCAAGCTAATTTTTCTTTTCCTTTCATATAAACCTCCCAAGAAGCTTTCCCTGAATGCCTAACACTCCTGAGATATATTCATTGACTACCAGAGACAGAATTGAGGGCAGACCTTAAAGGTCACTTAGCTCAACCACCCCCACTAACACTCTCACTTCCAAACTTCTTCTGGATTATGTCACCTCCCTCAGCTCCCAATGGAATGAGACATTTAAATCACAACAGCCCATTCAGAAACACACAGCAGCTGCCCATCCCAGTTGGCCTCAGTATTTGTGTTTGAGAGAGGGTCCTGGCTGTGTGGTTCACTCCGGAAAATTATTATAGATGATGCAGTTGGGTCATGTGACACATGGTTAAAAAAATAAACAACTCTCTTATTGACACATGACCTACAACTAAGACAGAGGCTCCTGTGATGAAATATTTGGCTCTGAGGAAATGTCACTAGCTTTGTTTTTCTTAACATGGAGAGCCAATTTATATTTTCATATGAGGCTGAATCTCAACTGTGTCAACCTTGTGGCATCTCACTAGACTGGACGCCTCAAAAGTTGTTATCTGATCAGCAGAAATCAGCTACAAAAGGTTTTTTTTTTTTTACATGAGAGACTTTAGGAAACATTCTTTATCCTCCCTGTGTTCTCCCGGCTGCCAACTTCTGACCTGGGGCTCATTACCTGGTGGTCTGATGAGTCATGGCATTCAAAAAGAAGAAGAAGGAGAAGATGGAGGAGGAGGAGGAAGAATGGAAAGAATAACAAGGATATTTGGTGGGTTAGATATATAGGCAATTAAAACCTGCTGGGTGGGCTCTCTTTTCCTGGAAGGCTTGGATGCTGATTTGGAATGTAGTAGTGGATTCTCTTTGTGATGCCTACAAATATTCTAGAAAATGGAGAAAAAAGGGAATGTGAAGACAGACTCATTGAGACACAGACCACAGATTCTTGGTCTTTAAATATCTAAAAGTTTTTGACAGATTTCCAACAAGTTTACTTTTTTAAAAAATCAGCTATGAAATTAGCTCTGAAGAACAATCTGGATACAAGCAAGCCTGATCATAGTAAGAAGTATGTCTAGGGGTGGGCAGTAATACAACTCAGCACCTTGTCTCTTCAACCAATTCTTCCCATGTTCTTGCTCTTTGCTGATACTGTTAGCAGCAACCAACAGTCAGCCAGGCCAGAGACTTCCAAGTCCTCTCCAACTCACCTTCCTCATCCACATACAGTGAGCTGCTTCTCAAATAAGTTTTGTCTCCTCCTTTTGCCACTGTCAACACACAAGTTGAGAACTTCATCTTCTCACAATGGGATCATGTAAATGCTCTACATTGTCTACATTCCATCTCATACCCCAGAACAATTTTTTTAATTCAAATTTAAACACATCCCTGCTTCAAACCTTCAATGGCTCATGTCATCAGAATTAAGTTCAGCTGTTTTACAAGACAATCAACCTATATTTGGGAAGCATATGAGATCTGATCAGAAGGTATCCAATCATGTAAAATGAAAACTGGAGATATTTACAGATGAAGATTCAAGATACAAGAAACACTGTGCATAGGACAATGATGCCTCTGTTCCCTTCAAAATAGGCACCTTGGGATTTCACACAGCTCTCCCAGTTGCAATATGCCAGCTGCCTGTCATATGTTTGTGAATCTCATGGATGGTCTGAAATTTCTTTCCTTTCAAAGGTGATTTCAGCTTTTGGGAAAGCCAGAAGTCACAGGGTGCCAAATCTGGGCTACAGTGGGGCTGAGTCACCTGGGTGATTTGATGTTTTGTCAGAAAACTGTGCAAGAGGTGATGCGTGAGCTGGCAGGTTGTTGTGATGAAGCTGCCAATCACCAGTTGCCCATAGCTGTGGCCTGCTGAATCATCCAAATAGTTTCCATGGAGGAATGTTCAAGCTTAATGCAAAATTTGATGCAGATTTGTTGCTCTACTCACTCAGTCATTTTGAATGTGATAGCCACATGCTCACTCAACAGCGTCTACTGCCCCCACTGACTAGAATAGTGAAATCATCATTGTTCATGCATGTGAATTCCAGTCTACTCTCCTTGGTTACATCAATATCATGCAAACCTTTTTCATTGCATTAACGATGGCTGAACTGTTTCTGGACAGACCTCATATAACTTAAGAGCATAGGTTCTGAATTAGGAGTGGAAGTCTGGCTGGTTCTTTTATCAGTTGTGTGATTTTAGAGAATTACTTAACCTCTTTGAACTTCAGTCACTTCACTTGTAAAATGAGGATCATAACAGTAGCTACCTCATGGAATTATTGTGAGGATTAAATAAGATAATACAAAAAATACTTGAAATGGTGCCTGACAGCTATTGCTCAATCCTGGAAAGTTTTATTGTTATTGTTCTTTTCTTAAAAAAATTATTGATTGATTTTAGAGGGAGAGAGGTAGGGGGAGAAAGAGAAAGAGAGAGACAGATTGATTTGTTGTTCCACTTATTTATGCACTCACTGGTTGATTCTTGTATGTGTTCTGACCAGGGGTCAAACCTGAAAACTTGGTATATTAGGACAATGCTCCAACCAACTGAGTAACCTGGCCAGGGCTATTGTTGTTCTCATTTTTACTTTTCCAGCTCTAGTATATGCATTTTTCTCCCAAACTTCCATATTTTCAGCCATATTTAACTGTTTTCTGTCCCTGGACAATAGTTTATGATTTGTCACCATTTTTCATGTCCTGTTCAAGAGGATGTGGCAGAATTGACAGAGAAATGCTTGAAGAACTTACAGATCATTGGAAGGTGTTACACTTTGAGTTGAACTAGGATGGTGTAATCCAGGAGTCCTCCACAAATACACTGAGAGATGAAATCTTTGCTAGGATCAAAATATAAGATAGATTGGCTCTTTTATTAAGCCAACTGGAAGGAGGACATGTTATAATAGTAGTCAGGTCATGCAAAGCTGGTGAAAACTGGAGTTTCAAGAAGGACATATTAGCAAAACTGAGCAAACAATGAAAAATTCTGCTCTTGGGACACATCTTATTCTGCCAGAAAGTGACAGATCTTTAAAAAGTGCCACATCAGGTTGGACAACTTTTTTCTTTGCCTGGATTGCCCTTCTTTGTTTGCTGGTTCCTTTCCATCTTTGAATGGCTACTTCAATGGTTCCCTTCTCTGTTAGCCTTCCCTGACTTCCCCAGTGTTACCTACCTCCTCCTAGAAGTTCTGTAACTGGTGCTTCTATTGGCTTACTCTAGATATTCCCTATTCAGTAGTGACTTCCTCCATCATTGTTAGATACATGGGAGGAATCAAGTGAATATTTGTCCAGTGACAGTATGCAAAGCCAATTTCTTCCTAAGAGATAACTTGATCTGGCTGAATTTTATTTCTGCTCTTTGGATTTCTTTCAGGTACAAGGTACTTCAAAAGGAAGGAAGATTTATAGGACCTTTGATCGGCAATCTAAAAAACAACTGTGTAAGGATACTAACACTTGAATGCAAGGATGATGGAAAGTAGAAATCCGGCTGGAATACATTGATCACATATAGGTGACATGCTACAAGTAGAATAGAAACATATTAGGATGCCCCATAAGAAAGCAAATCAGGGGGCTTGGAAAAAACGTAGGAAATGGAGAGGCAGTGATTCTGTTGACCTGAATGCAAAATGCTTCATTAATTTTTGCTGACAAATCCTTTCCCTCCACTCTGGCTCTTGAGTCTTCTGCTTATAAATTGTGTGATATTGAGGAATTTAGATTGTCTGAGTCTCAGATCTCTCATATATAAAATGGAGTGGAAATGCCACCTGTTCGGCACACTTTTTAGGTTTGTTTTGGTTTTCCACAAACAGAGAATATGCAATAGCCTAGTTTTTGTCATAGTATTTTCATGAATAAGTGAGGTTAGAGAAGAAATGCTGATTTTGTGGTTGTTTCTAATGTACTAGTTAATGTAACACTTTGATTAAACTTGAACTCACCATCATTGAAGTAGTCACTTTGTGTTTTCAAATGAAAACTTAAGAATTACCTAAAATATGGAGTGTATGCTTTCCTTATCACAATTCTGAAACTATTTTGCTGTACTAGTTCAAGTCAAAAATGCAATTAATTACACAAGTCACTGTAGTTTGTATTTGAAGATTAGATTTTATCCTGTGTGTGAGCAGTTTTTGAGAATTCGTATCACACCCCAAATGTCAGAATTACTGAACATTTTAAAGTAAAATAATTGGCTGAATTCAATGAATTTTTTTATGCACTCATCTTTTGGTGCTTGAAATTGTAAAACTAGTTTAACTGAGAATGTGATATTAATATGCTTTAATTGATTTTATAGGAATTTTATTGCTATTATTATCACAATTGTAAACAGTAACAAGCCAGGTTACAGAGCTATTTGTTAGAGTTAAATCAGAATGATTGGTAATTCAATGGATATAATTTAGTAATAATATAATAATGGTAATTTGCATGTAAATGGATTTAAAAGCAGCTTTTAACTGTGCTTGCCTTATTTTTAACTGTGCTTGCCTTATTAATATTGAATAATGTTTCTGGCTAGGTAATCAATATACAAATGATATTTATTAAATTATTGGAGGTATTTGAGGTGCTGAAATATCTTCAACTCTTTTCTTATAATTTTATATATACTTTTATTAACCTGGTAGATAAAGCTTGTTAAATAGAGGTGAATATCTCTTTCTTCCCCTTCTAATGAAATCATATAAGTAAGAATTCTGCTTAAAGTCATTTGTGGAAAGAGGTATGAATAGCTAGCTCCATAAATAAATAAATAAATAAATAAATAAATAAATATTTTGCATATTTTGAAATAAAATATGATGCCATCAAAACTCACAAGAACCATCTGGAAATGTGAGGAATTTTAAACAAGCAATCACTTGTTTTACAACATTCATTCAAATGTGCCTCATCAACATGTCTTTATCCCTTTATGAATAACCATAGGCCACTCTGCCATTTTTTGTGTACCTTTCTAGCTAATATTAAACTGTAAGTGCAGAAGAAAATAAACTTATATTGTCAGCTTTAGGTACTTTATATTATAAACTTGGAGTTCTATTTGGAATAGGATGTTAATATAGTCTTTAGAAGTTTGATTGTATTACTTATGTAATGAAGCAAGCAATAATAAAATTGCTAGTTATTTTAATCAAGAACCATTTGAACACTCATAAATTAAAGATATTTAGATGTCAAAGCAATAAAACCATTGAAATGAAATGGACCAGCTATTTAGAAGAATTCCCATGTATCTAGTTGCATAAATAACATAGCCTAGAAGTAAGTATTAATTTTCCTTAGTTAACAGGTTATATTGCTTTCATGTGCTTACTGCACACCCCACAACCCAGGTTTGATGCTAATCTTTCCTCCAAAGATTTGGATCTTATCAAGCTTGGGAGCTACTTTGGAAATAAGAGAGTACTCTCCAGAAGAACGTGCAAGAACCAGTATTGGTTTTCATAATATGCTCTGGGATAATGAGAGAGTACCCGAGTTTACACAATCACTTGGGACTGTCTCATCAACTTGACATTATACAGGAAAAGAACTAGAAACTCAAAGAGGCTCAGACAAGGTTAGACAGGTAGAAACTGGGAAATCAACTTAGTGGTTTGCCTTAAAATGCTTTAGGTTTTGTTTTATCTTCTTCTGATGTCTCTAAGATTTCCCCTTTTAGCCAAAAGGTTTATGTTGTATAAAGAGTCCTTGCTACTTAAAATGCAATATAGTATTCATTCAACACACATATATTGAGTGTCTGATATATGCCAGTTTTTGTGCTGAGGGTAAATGAGGATAATGAAGTGCTTGTCCATCTGAGGCTCATAGTGGGGGCAAGGTTGGCATTAACTATCCAATATGCAAAAGTCATAATGGCCCTGAGCATATCTTACTTTTAAAATACGTTCTGTCACCTCAGTCTTCTGTTATGGCACTTACAGGCTATGTTCAAATCCTCCTGTCACTTTATGCTTAATCTTTATCTATTTCTTCATTCATTATTTTTTCAACAAATATCATTTGAGTAACTTTACCACCTTTCTAACAATTGAGTGATAGGAAGATGAGTTAGTGCTGCCCTCAGTGTCTTATGGTCCAGGCTGGGGATAGTACATGTACATAAATCCTGATGATGATGCCACTCCCTAAGAGTTATGGAGGCTCAGATAAAGGAGGGACTATTTCCAGTCCAAGAGTCAGGAAAGGATCCATGGGTAAAGAGGGTGTAAACAGGGCCTTGTAATTTGTGAGGTTGCCAACATGTGGCAAAAGGAAAAAGATATCTCAGATAAAGGACAGAAGAACAAAGGCATAAACTAGGGAACACAGAGAGAGTCAACAAAACAAGAGCAAGCATTTAGTTTGGCTGTTTGGCTGACTTCTTGCTTCAGTTTTGATGAGTGGGTTGGAGAGAGTGAAGAGGTATAAAAAGAAAAAGAGAGGTGTTAAAAGCAGATAATAAATGATTGTTGCCAAGGACCATGAGAGAATCCTCAAATATTTGGAAGCTTCTTTATGAAATACTCTTTGAAATTTAGGGTGTGCTACAACCACCCACCCATAGTGCCAGTCCTCTCAGTTCTTGTTCTCTTACATTATCTAGTTATTCAGGAATGTGCAACATTAAACATAATAGATACCAGAGCCTAATAATCAACAATAGTTGGAAACACATAACTTGGAAAGACATGTCCTCATTTTGAAATGAAATCCCACACACAACCTCTGGAATTTCAGGTTTGATTACCAACATTGAACTTGCATGAAGTTCACTAAAGTTCTCTTCTAGGGAGCCTGGAGGGAGTTAGGTGTAAATCAGAGCCAGTCAAGGTGGCAACCTACATACACACATTCGTAGGTACAGAAAGATGTTCCCCAGTTCTCTGTAACTTCAGATGGAAAACATGTGAAGTGCCATACACAGCAGGGCTTTAGCCAGAAGCTTGGCCAGTTTAGCGCCTTCCACTGGGTCTCTCTCAGTGGTTTTATTTCCGTTTGACACCCAGCTTACTACCCGGGTGCTTATTATGCCTACAGAAAATAAGAAGCTTGAAGAAACAAGTGGGCCCAAACTGTTGGACTACCCTCACTGCTCAAACCTACATTCTGTAAAATTTAAGGCAGGTGTGATCGCCTCACATTTCTAGGTAAATTAGAGCATGAGTGGGCGGGCAAGCTTGACTTTCTAGGGTTCCACTATTGGGTGTTTCCAGTTGATATCAACTTCTGTTTCTAGATTAAATTATACACACATATATATAGCACAAATATATGTTGGAATGTATATATATATATACACACATGCATATATATACACACACACATGCATATATAGTGAGGCACAGAACATATTACCTTCTCTTACTTCAGCAGGATCTGTTTCATTGCAATTTATCAATATGCTAGCATTTTGATTCACCCTCAAAGTGTATTCATTTAGTCACAACTTAGAAATGTTTTGTGAGTGGTAGTTAACTTACAAAAGAATAAAGGCTGTGACTACTAAGGCTTTTAGGGCACTTTCCTAGATAAACAATCTTAAAATAAAAAGTCAGCAGGTCCTCTAGTAGGCCTTTCCTTTTTTATAAAAGCCAAAGATGCAAACTTTAGAAATGAATAGATGGTGAAGAATTTTCTATTTGAATGTGCATAGGTAACTGAGGTGATGTTTTGGTGTTTTCTTCAGGAACATTAGACAGGAAGTCATGTATAGTATGACTTAATATGTATTTATTACATCAACTAAAAAAGTATCTGAGCTTTGCGTCTTCAAGTCCCTTCATAGAACCATAAAAAGTTACTTAGTTCCTAAAATGGTGCTAAAAATAATTTAAAAAACCCTTTTTCTGTCACATGAAAAAAATGTACGAAATGACAGAAACATATTTTGATGTTGTAAAACAAGTTGGAAAGACGGGTATCAAAATGAATCTATTTTTAAAGGTCTGCATCTCATACTGAGTGCTAATGTGCATTTGATTGCTCATTTGCAAGGCTCAGTGCGAAGAGGTACAATAGCCCCTCCTACCAGGCTGCACTGCTCCAGGACATGTCAGACATTTTGGCTCCAACAGGAAAGAGGAAAAAATTCCTTGTATGTGTTCTGATATACATTATTTCAATATTTAAGATGTCTCTTGCCATAAAATCAAGTTTATATTGTTTTTTTTCCAAGTGACTTTCCTTCTTAGTCTAAACTATTAGGTTAAAAGATAAAAAAAAAAAGGAAAATGAGAAAAAAGCTGACCTTTCCTTGAAAGAAAGGTGAAATCATTGATTTTTCTTGCAGTGTTCCAAGGGAAACTGCACACTGAGTGATAGATACAGGCACCCTGGGGCTAGCAGCTGGAGGGCAAAAACCACTTCTGCCCGTGATTGACAAATAGTACATAATGAGAAGAGAGAGGCAATTCAAGTTTTAAATTTCACTCTCTTTGGCTTTTTAGGGCAGCCAGGCACTGCTGTTCTCACTTGGTAACTTTTGAGGTACTGCCAGGAAAGGGGACCTGAGTGACAGTTTTTTCATTTCTCCTACTACCCCCCAAAGCTTTAGTAAATTTGTGTGGCCTGCTCTTTCAAAGAGGACCCAGCTGCTAGCAATTCCACCATTTTTCCTTTGGAATGAAAATCCTGAGGGTCTGGAAATGTATTGCATGGTTACAATGACCACAGCTGAGATTTAAAATCCCTAAAAGTGGCATCTATAAGTGGCATTCGGTGCTAGCTGAGGAGTAAGTAGTTAGAGAGAGAGAGAGAGAAGTAGGAAGAGCATCTAATAAGATTGAAGCAGAACTCTATCACAAGTGAGTTTTATGAAGTAGTATTGTCGATATTCCAATTTTTTATATTTGATAAAATTAGGACGTATTTGCTGTAACTAGTTTAGGAAATATGTAAGAGGAAAATCACCAACAAGTAAAACAAACAAACTAGAGATAGCTGATGTTAACATTTTTTATCTGTTTTAGATTTCTTTCTTCATTTCTGTACCATATCCCTCCCCCTCATCCATGGTTTTGCTTTCTGTAGTTTGAATTATTGCAATCAGCTGCAGTGTGAAAACATTAAATGAAAAGTTCCAGAAAGTAAACAATTTATAATTTTAAAATTTCATGTCATTCTGCGTTGCGTGATAAAATCTCAAGCTTCCTGTTCAGTCCCTCCTAGGACCAGGACGTGAATCGTCTTTTTGTCCAGTGTGTCCACACTGTGTCCACTCTCCCTGCTGTTAGTCACTTAGCAACTGTCTTCATTGTTAGGTTGACTATGGTGGTGTTTGTTGTGACAGCCTCTTCACTGGTCTTCCACCTTGGTCTCCTCACCTCTAAAATAATGGCCAGGTTGAGCCCTAATAAATACAAGTTAGCCCATTCACCCTTCTGCACTGAGGTCTCTAATGATTTCCCATCTAATTTGGAGTAAAATCCAGAGTTTAATTACCCAGGATTTCTAAATGGGAATGATATTTACATCTGGGGCAAAACAGTTCGACATTGTACAAAGTGTCATGCTGATTACATGATCTTTAACATCTTTACTCCCTCTAAATGACAGTAGGGTCCCAGAATCACAACAAAAAAAAATATCTCTTCCTCAGATTTCCGTACATGCTCTGAAGGGCAATGCCTTGCCCTCCATGTTCGAGAAGCATTTTGGCTTCTCTCTCTACACTAATCTCCTAACCCATCTGTACTTATTTCCTCTCAGCTCACTCTATCACGGCCTTGCTACTCACTGGGCAGACTAACTGTTCCCTCTCAGGGTGCCTTGTGTCTGCTGTTATCTCTATGTGGAAACTTCTTCCCCCACATCACCTTGGTTCTTGTAGGTCTCTATACAAATGTCATCTTCTCAGTGAGCCAGACTTCTCACCTGACACTTCACATTCCCTCAGTCTGCTTTATTTTTCTTCCTTAGCATTTATCACTATTAAACATATTACCAACTTTCTTATTAATTCTCATTGTGGTCTAGTGTTCTGCCTCACTACAGTGTAAACTCTATGAGGGCAGAGGGCAGCATCCTGTTCACATCAATATCCTCAAGCATAGCTAGAGCATTCCTAGAACATAGTAGGCATACTATAAATAAGGATCATTAGAGGTTTTAAAAGTAGAATTATTTTTATATATTGAACTCAGAAGACTTTTCTAAGTTAATGGTTCTTAATCTTTTTTAACTCAAAACTTCCTGAAAATCTAATGGAAACTATGGATTCTCCCCCAAGGAAAGTGCATATTTGTGAGTATAAATATATATGGTTATGTACTGTATTGGGTTGGCCAAAAAGTTCATTCGTTCGTGGTTTTTTTCCATAAGGTGGCTCTAGTAGCACTTAGAGTGAAGTTGCCTTTAACTTCATTCAAAATAATTGTGTTAGACTATATTGTGACAGCTGTCATGTCAGTGTGAGTTAAAAAAATCAAAATTGGTGAATTTTTGTGTAGCCATTTTAATATTGAAGATGGAAGGCAATACACTACATTTTTGGTGTATTATGCTTAATTATTTCAAAAAATGTAAAAACACAACTGAAATGCAAAAAAAGGTTTGTGTAGTGTATGGAGAAGGTGCTCTGACAGATCAGGTGTGTCAAACATGGTTTGCAAAGTTTCATACTAGAGATTTCTCACTGGAAGATGCTTCATAGTTGTGTGGAACAGTTGAAGTTGACAGTGATCAAATTGAGACATTAATTGAAAACAATCAGCACTACACCACATGGGAGATAGCCGACGTACTCAAAATATCCAAGTCAATAAAGTTACTGGTGAAAATGAAAAATTTCTTTTTTATTTTATGGAAAAAACCGAAAGGATGTTTTGGCCAATCCAATATGTATGTATGTATGTATGTATGTATGTATGTGGGTAGATATGTATACCTATATACATATTGAATGTAAGTAGATATAGGTACAGAAATAAAGATATGGATGTGAATATTGAAATAGAGAAAATATAGAGATTGAGATAGAGTCAGCCCCCTTATTTTCTGGGGATATGTTCTAAGACCCTAAGGGGATTCCCCGAGATCATAGATGATATTGAACCCTATACATACTATGTGTTTTCCAATACATACACACATACCTTTTCACTTGAAAGAAACAGTTTGTGGTTTCTGTTCAGCATGGCTTTTCTCCTGTGCAGGTTAGGAATCCATCAGTTCTTTCATAGTATTCTTGAAAACAAGATGAGAAAACTAACAACAGAGTTGGGTGGATTAGTGACAGGCAAAGACTCTTAACAAATATTGAGGGATTAGCTTTAATCTAGAAACTAGGAGGGAGGATATAAACCAAGATTCTGTCTTATTCTGCTTGTTTTCTAGTCCACTGGAGGAAAGAATGAACTATACAGACATCAAATTTGCAGAGCTAGAAATCAAGATGAGAGAGTTCTAGAATCAAATCCCAAAAGACCTTGACAGGTTAAAATGATGAGCCAATATAAACAGAGTGAGATTAAACAGGGATAAACATGAAGTCCAAAACTCCAGTTGTGGAAGCTCATGATGATGAAGATGAACTGTAGCAGAACTTGGGAGTTCCAGTTGACTGTAATCACAATGTGAGTCAACAGATTTGTAGGTACCAAAACAAAAAAATTGAACTTTGAGGCTGCATAATGTTACAGTAATGAAGTGATTCAGTATAGTTCTGCTACATTCTGTTGGACCAGACAATACCTATAATGCTATGTCCAGTTTGGGGTGCCTAGAATTTTGATGGAATGTAGCGTACCAATGACTTACTCAGGGTATGAGGATCCTACTAACCAGAGACCACACGTTTCATCTGAAGAGTGAAAGACTTTGAGGTAACAGGATCATAGTCTTTAAATATTAAAAAGACTGTCACATGTAGCTTTTTTACTCCAGAGGCAAAATGGAGAATCAATGTAATAAATTTATATGAAATCATCTTTTCCCTACACACAAGAAAGAGTACTTTTTTTGTAGCACAAACCATGAAAGTTGAAATGGGCTTGCCCTCATTGGAGAGCTGGGGATTTTAGAAATCAGCTTGGTAAAGGATGTCATAAAATAAAGCATTGGATTGCCCTTCTTTAGATCCCTTCTAGCAATGAAATTCTGTCACCTGCACTGTATTCTGCTCCCCCCACTTGTGGGAACCCTGTATGTCTCTTCACTGGCAATTTCTCAAGGTGACATCTTTCTGTGTATAGAATTTCCCTGTATTTCCATTAACATGCCTGCACATAACAACTGTATTAACTTTCACTTGAGGTTTTCCTACATGAAGAGTGTGGGTTAGTTTCTCAAAGATGGTTGAGTAAATTGCTTCCACCAGCCATTGTTGAAATATACCAGGCCATAGGTATAGGGTGCTGGAAAGTGGTAACAAATTGTAGGGAGTTTTTGCTGAAGGAAAAAGGACCGACATTATTAACAGGAATTATAACTGTAAACAAACATCACAAATCGGTATAAGGAGACTGGTGTAAGACACCAGTCTGGCTGTGAATGGGGGCTATGGCACCCAGGCAGGCTGTTTCTGGCTGCATATGGGCAGATACTACAAACTCTAGCCCATTTTGTCACATGGTAGAACAGGCTCAGAGTTGCTAGATTTTCCTGTTTTCAAGAGAAGCTAGAAATTCAGATTTTTACATGACATCTTCCAATTTTAAATGTTGGCAAATAATCCAATTAAAAGACAAAACCCCAAAGAAACAAACCCTGTGGCTGTTCAAGGAAACACATCTGTCCTTCAGAGTGTTACAGACTACCAGTTTGTGACGTCTGCTGTAAAATGAATTTCTGGATTCTCTCCAAAGTTCACTTCATCTTACAAAGCATCCCTGATATCCCTGAAAACCAATTCTCAAACTGAATTCAACAAATATTTTTGAGCCTCTAATAAGCAAAGAACTAGTTTGGTAGGTATTTGAAAAATATGAACATGAAAAACAATGATCTTTGTTCTCAAAGTTTACAGTTTTGTAGTCAGGTTAAGACAAACACCAATACAACTATAATGCAAAACTAAAATGCAGTTTCACAATAGTACAAATAAACTACTGGGAAGGGGAAAATTGAAATACAAGGGGAGTCAGGGCAAGGTACATTTGTGGTTTAACCAGGGAAGGTTTTCATAAGTGATCAATGAAGTGGGGAGACTTTCTAAGGGAGAAGAAAGAACATGAGAAAAAGTACAGCGATAGTAAAGGGAGAGGTATTTGAGGAACCAGTGTTTACAGTTTACTTAGAACAAAGGATAGGTGTTGGGGATTTATAGGCAAAAACTTCCACCGAAGGTTAGAAATCAATGTCAGGCCAGAGTTTTGATTTAATTCAATAAGCTACTAGGGAAAGATAGCTGTGTAACCCTGAACAAATCTTTGAAATTCATTGCATGCCATTTCACTACTTGTCATATGAGGCGTAACTTGCTTCAAAATGTGGTGTGAAGCATAAATTATATCAGTAAATCAATTCCTGTGAAGCTTGTAAGTTACTTATTGTCAGTGATGGGCAAGCACTGAAGGTTTCGGACCAGAGGGAGGATGTGATGGGAACTGCGATTTTGGGGAGATTAATCTGGCAATTATTCTTTGACCGCATGGTGAAAAGGCAGGCAAACAGGCCACTTGAAAGTTAATTCACTTGCAATAGACATGTTTTTGCACATGTAATAATACGCATTTAGTCTTCTAAACTGAAAAAGTACAGGGGGTTTGGTGGGGAGAAGTCAGTCCCCTCTGTTTGAATGTCCCCCAGCCAGCTGCTATCTGTCCCTGAAACAATCACAGTGACCAGTTTTTACGTGTCCTCTCAGATATTACCTGCATATTTGTAAACATGCATGTGTACACTACTTCCACTTTGGAGCTACTTCTATTTTGGTTAGTAGGAGACCTTCCTCTCAGATGTGGTGCGAGCCTGAACTTCACTTCAAACTGACACGACACTGGCAGACCGAAGACAGGAGGAATGCAGAGGAGCAGCCCAGGAGGTCGCATGCGGCCCGTGGGATTTCCAGATCAGCAGAATGTATGTGTCTTGCCTTCTGCTTGGGGAAGTCTGACCCAGGATTTGAAAAGTATTAACCTTTTAGCTTTTAAGAACACTTATGTGCTTTTGAGTTTAATCTAAATGTCTGGAAGTTGTTGGGTGGTCTCCGGTGATTCATTTCAGAGACTTTGGAGTTTGAAGATGTGGCTGAGGATGAGAGACAAGACGAAAGCATTTGAACAATTATTTTATACTGAGAAATTCTTCTGTAAAAGTATTCCATGCTGTTGCTGATCTCTATAACCCAACTCCACTGGATTTGTCCAATCTTTTCCCCCACTTACACCTTGTCCAAACTTTGTATCAGTCTGGTCACTTTCTTTTAAGGATCCTAAAATACCATGGATTCTGCAGTGATGCCTGCTGGAGAACTATGCCTTCACTCCTGCTGGTCCTTCTTCCTAAAATACCCTGGTTTGTCCACTTATTAAGAAAGACTGCTAGGTCTGTAAAGTGCTCATTAAGTCCATCTTACTTTAGGAAGATAGGAAACCTTCAGAGCTAAGTAACAACCCTGTAGGCTTTGACAATATGGGTTCAATTCTGAATTCTGCTTTTTTACTAACTTTTCAACTTTGGGCAAGTTAATCTCTAAGCTTCAGTTTCTTTGTCTGTAAAACATTGATGATAATAATCGGAACTTAGAATTGTCATGAAATTAAGTGATATATTGTTAAACATATCTGGTGCAGGACATACATTCGGTAGATGTTATTATGATGAGAAGGCCTCAGCAATTCCTCTAAAATCCCCAGTTTTCCTCAGCTGGTCTTTTTATATCAATATCCCTTGATTCACAATTTAATGGTTAATTAAATGCTATTTTCTACTGTTTCTTATATTTTGGATTGATGCTCTGAAATAGATCTTAAATTCTTTGAGAGTAGAAACTATGCATTATAATTCTTTCTAGACATATAGTACCTGTTCTATAAATATTTAAGTAATCCATTAATATAAATACTTAATAATTTTTCAAACTTAAATTATGGTAGTTAGAGTGGAAATACTAACTGCATCCTTGGGGTAGAGATTTGGAATTCTTTCAGAATAATTATAAGGCAGTGAATAAAAAGAAATTCTAAAATAAAAAGAATTGCTATTTTGACACAGTCATCAATGTCTAAAACATCATTGCCAGAAAGTCTATATTTTCTTCTTCATTTCACTAGAACTCTGAAAATCCATTTTTACATTTTAAAAAATGTGTTAAACATTATCAGTAGTATATAAATCTTCTTGTGTGTAAAATCTCATTTCCAAGGAAGTTATTTATGGACAGGTCTCTGACTAAAATTAACCTGTGGATCATAGTAGTATCCAGCATTAGAGAAATCTTAATACTATACCACTCCTGCATGTCTATCTCAAAGCTGAGTGCTTTCCATGAGAACACTCATTTTTCTTCTTTAATGTTGCTTGCATGAAATCTTCTGATTTACATTTTTAAGAGGGGATATACACCATTACATGTGCATGAAATATATTTGCAGAAGCTCATTTTCCTATACTTGGACTTATCCCAGCCATTAAACTTAAAGTTTAATCTTGTTCATGCCTTGCGCCATGGTTGCTTGCCAATAGTATAAAAATCTCAAGGCTCAAGTTAATTTGTTTAATACTTAGAACATTTGTAGTTTTCTTCTGAGGGCATATCAGAAGGAATATTTGTGTTTCAGTATCTTGATCGATCAGTTAATACTTCCTGGAAAAGTGAGTGGGGAGATACTGGAAGAGGTAGAGGACACTGATGATTACCCATCCAGAAGCATCTGTTCACATTTTCCTTCTCAAGAGAATCCCAACTTTATGTTATTCATCATCTTTCCGTTACATAGCCAAGTATGCAAGGGGAACCTGACCTTGCATGGGTCATTATCCATCCCTCTACAGCTTCAAACGCTGGTACACAAGTGAGCATCTAACCCAATTTTAACCAAGGGCATTTGAGGGGAAGTTTGCTGGGAAATTCACAAGTTTTTGTATTTTATGAGCAAATTATGAAAGCTACTTTTTTTCTCTTCCTGTCAGTAGTCATTTGTTGTTGGGGGCAGGGGGTTGTATCTTCTGAATCCATCTTGCTCCATCCTGGAGATCACATTATACAGGGAGCAGGACAGAGCTGAGAGGACCATAGGGGAACCTGACCAGAACCATTGGACAGTGCCTTCTCTGAAGTTCACCTCACCTCTGAATTTCCATCCATGCAAGCCAATAATTTTCTCAATGTTTAATCCATTTTGAGTTTCCTATTACTTGTGACTGAGAGCATGCTAAATGATGCAGAAATATTATGAATTTATGCACATGAGTATGTTCATGAACTTATCACCACTTAATATGTGTATAAAGATTTTGGAGATGTCTGAATAAATCCATTGGACTTATAATTGAATTTCTCACCTTAACATTTATTACTACTATATTTCAATCCTAAACTTTTGGAATCATAACAAGATTAAAAGGTGATGTGGAAAAACCAGGGCATTTGTTGTTAACTACGATTATTTATTTGTTGGGATACATTTAAGGAAATGGATTCAACTCATAAATGAAAAGAAATCTTCTAGTCTCTAGAAATTCAAATTGAACTATCTGATTTTAGAAATGCTTCTAAACTCATGTTGATAAGTTTTGAAAGCTAACACTGATTAGCTTTTTAGGAATTTCCCATTAGCTTTTGGGAAAATATTATTCCCACTGAATAATGACAAATATTTTCATAAAACAATATTTTCCTATCCCATTAATAATTACGGTGATACTCTAACCATTTGTTAATCAAGAAAATTCATAATGGAATTCAGTAAAGCTTTTTAGTAAATTTTCAATTTATTTACTATGAGATTAAAAACCCAGAGAATATACAGTCACTGCAGATCAAAGAAATGCTTCATGCACATCTGGATTCATGGACTTTACATCTTCGTTTTACAGGTGAGAAAGCTGAGCCTGAGAGAAACCATCTGTGCTGCCATGAAAGCTCTATCTTAAAAAGGGAAACATTCCATTTCAAATTTCTTATTTGCGAGCTGTAGGGTAGGTTTTAAAAGGTGCCTTCTCATCCCACCCTCAGTAAGAGGAAAATAAGTTTTACTAATGTAGCATTTGCATTACATTATTTTCTTTCTACACTTCAATAAACAAAGGCCATATTTTCAAGAGTTTAGATTTGCTTGAAATGGAAAGATTATGGAGAAACTTATGTATAAGTAAAACAGCTGAATAGAAAATATAATCATATTTATACAGTCAATTAGAAAATTATTAATAAAGATATTCTGTCAAAATAATAAATTTCAGATCAAATAGATTCCTTAGAACATAGATATTCTAAATGCAATGTTAATATGTTTGTTTTTTTAATGCTAATATTTCTAGGATTTAGGTAGATATTTCTAGGTAGGTATTTCTGGGATTGAGTGCAGTTAAACTCTAGGTACCAAATAGCAGCAAATCAGGGGTATAGTTTGTTGGATTCTCATCATGCAAAAAAGAGCATTAAATAAGGGAAAAAGTTGTGATCTAAGATAGAGAAGTTCTAAGTTCTAGTATTTATTCACTCTATGAAAACAACTATGTAACATACTATGCAGATTTCAATTTAACCATCTGTTAAATGGAAATAATATTGATTATGGACTTGGTTTACTTTAAGCTTATAAGTGTAAAATAAAATGGAGCCTACAGTACTTGCTAAACTGTAAATACCAAGTTAGAATTCTATTAATTACCTTTCCAAGAGTTTCTGTGTATATCTTTATTTTTTTCATAACGTGAATAATTGTTGAAATTTTAAAAATAACAAAAATTCTACCTGATCTTTTACGATGGCATTCTGAATGGGATATGCGCTAACGCTTGTAACATGGCTGAATCAAATGGTTATTTACTCTTTCAATGTTTGTTCAGGAACCCACATACCATAAATTATTTGGAAAACCAGTTTTAAAAGTAACCCATGGGTCCTTTATACTGTTTGGCTGTTGTTACTTAGAGGAAACCCTTAGTGAATCCTTTTTGAAATATAATAAGCTAACTATATCTAAAATTTATATTAATTTTGGTATTTCTCTGTGTATATTTAGGGATGATCTGTATACTTAAAAAAGATCCACAACTACTTTGAGCATTAAAATATTTCTATTATGTCTTTAAAAACAGGACAGAAATTAAATTAGTAAGCCTCTTTTCTTTTGCCATTCTGGTGGGCTAATCATGTGAACTGAAATATGGATAAGGAAGCATATCTGGTTCTAATTTCTGAAGTCAACACCAGATGTTGTTTTCACAGTTTGCCTTTTTTTAAAATTTTAACTTTCATGAGGCCATCTCAGCCCAAGGGAGGAAAAAACTCACTACAGACTAAAATTTTGAACTTTATATTTTTTAGTAGTAAGCCATGCTTATCAGGAAGCCATGCTTATCAGTAAGCATGCTTATCATGCTTATCATTATTAGTGAATGATCCATAATGGCCAGAGACTCTTTCAATATAAATATAAAATATACAATGCTAACATATTGTTAAATCCTTTTAACCTAGAATAGAAAATGAGAAGTTAGCCCCAGGTAGAAACACCATGTTCCTTAAGAAGCCCCCTACTCGCTGCTGGCGTAGAGAGAAGAACTTGGGATTCATTCACAGCACAGGAGCCTTGTGAGACATTGTTTTGCAGTGTGTATTTGCTCTAAAAGCTTGTTCTGGGACAAAAGTGAGTCACGTGTCACTGCTGAGTATGGGGAAACTCCAGCCATTCATAAAATTTAAAAAATATGTTTACCTCTTAAACAATCATTCCAAGTTGTTATCCAAAGGTCTTTTTCAGGATCTTTGTAGTTAAAAGGAATTATAAGTTCTGAGAACTGCGTATGGGCTATTAGGCAAACACAATTACCAAATGTTGAAATACCTGTGGTTATATTGCCAAGGCGATGGGATGAACCTAAGATTTAGTACTATCATTCTTTCTTTAAAATAAATTTTATGGATATAGATATTTATCTATTTATGTTAATATGATATTTAGTAAGTTCAACCTAATTTGAATATAAAAAAAGATGGGAATTATCTAAGAGATTAAATAGGGTTGTCTATAAACTAAAACAACATCTATTCACTTATTAATTCAACAAACATGCCTTGAGGGTTTAAGGTATACTACGTACTTGGAAATGGAAATCTAAGATACATATATATGCAAAAATCAGAATCTATAAATAAATAGAAACAAGCATAAAATAATTATACTAGTGTATAAGAACTCAGAGTATTGAATAGACTTACATTTATTCTTCATTCATTCAGTAGTGTTTATTGATCACCTATTACATGCTGTGTTCAGAGATAAGCCATGGTGAAAAGTGAGCGAGACAGACCCAGGCCTTCCCTCTTGGAGCTTATATTTCCAGTTGTCCATTGGGGATCCTCACCCAGATGTTCCACCTATATATCAAAAGCATCTCATGAAAAATTAAGGTAATTATTTCTACCTCAAAGTTAGCTTTTTCTTCTAGCATCCTCACTTCTGTTAATGGCACTTGTGTTTCTTTAGTTCCTGAGGCCTCAAACATCAAATCATCAACTCTTTGCCTTTCATAATGGTTTCATTCATTTTGTTTGTGAAATATGTTGCCATCTTCTTTTTTCTACCTTCACCTTCCCCTTTCACCTGGCATATTGCAAAGTCTCCCATCAGATTTCACTTGTCTTTTATTTTTTTTTTCTATTCTCATTGTTATGGATAAGGCTGTTAGACAATTTTTCCTAAAGAAGAATGCTAATCACATTACCACTTTGTTCAGGAGTCCTCAATGTTTCCCTAGTTCTTGTCTAGTTAAGCAAAATCTCCCCAGTCTGTCATCTATGCCTACCATAATGGCCCTAATTTCAGTAAGCAATTGATATATATTATATTTTTTGCCCGAATTACAATGCTACTGAGTGACCCTTTGCAGAGAATATTGCTAAACTTCTGCTTCTGATATTTTAAATTTGTTTTGGGTTTCAGAGAGAAAGAAAGAAAGAATGAATGAATGAATGAATGAATGAGAGAGAGAGAGGAAGAAAGAAAGAAAAGAAAGAAAGAAAAGAAGGAAAAGGGAAGAAAAGGAGAAGAAAGAAAAAGAAAGGGAAGGAGAGAAAAAGAGAAAAAGGAGAGAGATGAAGAAAGCTGTTTTCAGCTTGTGTGTTGTGAACTTCTGAGGATTGTTGCATCCTATTACAGTCCAATAAAAATGGCATAGATCTTTTTCTTCCTTTCTGATATGTAGTTTTGGGGGTCTGGTTTCTATTCTTGATTGTGAGAACCAAGGGAATGGAACTTCCAAGTCATGAATTAATGGTATAGAAAAATCAGACTTTTCCTAAGTCTGTAAGTGGATGGGGAAGACTGGCAATAGTCATACGTTAATAATTTTGGTCCCAATCACACTCAGTTGCCAGCTGTAGTCAATACTTGGCACCCTCCAATTTCTCTCTTTCTGGTTTCCACTTGTCAACACCTGCTGCATAAAAAGCTCATTGAAGGAGCCTGACCACTGTTCCATCATAAGAACCTCAACATGTGCGCTGAAGGCTGGATCCTCAGCCTGAGGACTGCACTTCACCCTCCAAATGAACAGGACTGTAGGCTCTTCCCCAAACACACTCTAATTTCTCATCTCCATGTCTTCCCTCTTCCTGAAATAATATCTTCTGATTTCTTCTTGTCGTAGTCATGCCATTCGAGTTCCACATCTCACTTTCTCTCATTTCTTTAATGATAGGTTGGTCATTGTCTATGTCAAAAAGGATCCCTGATTACCTTGCATAATGCACATAATTCAAGACTAATTTGCCCATATGATTCAAAAAGGGTGACAAGTACTTCTATTTATCCACCAAAACTGGACTGGTATGTGGTAATAACATAAAGGTGATTAATAATTTACTTCATCTTCAAACCTTGAAAATACATAATTCCTAGCAATACATTTTGAGTGATGCACATTACTTTGAAACCTGTGTATTATAAGATATTTGGAATGCCATAATCAACCCAGCTGTGATCTAATTGAAGAATATTCAGAATTATAAGCATAAGAAGTAAATCTATATGACATAAAAATGGTCATAAAAAGGTTAATTTAATAATTTTCTTCTAGGACAATTAGCAATGAATATTGTCCTTCAGGAGACAGTTTTTCATATATGAGACTATTGTGCTTGAGAATCTCACTGTGCTGTGTTAAGAAATGTCTGGAAAAACTTTATACATCCTATACTCCAATTCAAGGGGCCTTTTTCCCCCTTGAAGTATTAATAGAACTTGACTCAAAGCTCCTATAATTTAAAGCTTACTTCCTCTTCCTTTTGCCCACTTTGCCCGTCCTTTAAAGCTATCCCAGCTGCCCTCCTTTATCACCTCTTTTAATAATTAGATAAACAAGTAAATACATTTATTAATTAATCTACACACAGTGAAGTAGATTTGGGTTCTGTCACTTTACTGAAGATACTAGGGACCTGGGGACTCTGTGCAGTGCTAGCTTTTGTTATTTCTCTTCTCCCCTCCTCCCGTCTTCCTTTGCTTTTCACTCCTTTCCACTCCCATCTGCTATAGCCAGGAAATTCTTCCATTTCGTCTTGCAGAGCAGCTTGAAAAATGGTCTTCCTTGCACCTTTAACTCCAAGTGTGCATGACTTTCTTTCTAAAGAACTTCCATGTCCTCCCTGAAAAGAATTCTGCCCAACATATTTTTGTTGCTGTGCTTTTTTTGTACTAAGGCATGTTGGAAATTAGGACTTCAATCACTTTGATGAAATTAACTTACATTTTATGTAATGACAAGATATCATTTTTATTTTTGAAGCCTCTGTAGCAGGAAGAAATCAAGTCCTTTGGGCTTGATTGTACAGTACCTAATCCAGTACCATAAAATGAAAGTGTGGTTTTTCCTTTGCAATAAAAGACAATGCTACTGATGCAGATTACTGATAATTCAGATGTCAGACATTTATAGCAGTTACATCTATGAATATGGTTGATATTCCAGAGATTGTCCACTGTCATGACTAAACAAGACTGTCTGTTAGGATAAAGTTTAAAACATGACTGTCTGATAGGATAAAGTTTAAAACATTTAAATAAATGTTAAAAGTTTTTAGAAGAGTGAGAAGATAGGTCCACGTATTGTACATAGATTACTTCTCTGTGTTGTTTCTAAAATAATATTTATCACTAGATTCCCTATTAAAACTGTAGCAAAACATTTCAATGGGCATGTTCTTCCTCCAAAAGGAAAGGCTAAAGGTGTTAGGTATTTGATATGCCATAAAATTTCAAAATCTCCCATCTATATGGTCAACCCTCTAGGGAAAAATGGCTCTAAAATGACATCCAAATACTGTACATAATGAGTAAGATTTTCTAACTAAATTTTGGAATCTGAAAGAAAATCCTCCTAAGTCTTAATTTTGTGTCTTTAATGGAGGAATTATATAGAAAAGGATTGAAAAAGAGTCCACGTACATCTCAAGAAACTGAAAATCTTTTCTTCATTCACTAATTTATCAAAAATAAAAAAAAGAACAAAGTTTATTAGCAGTACCAGAGAAACAGGACAATGTGTTAATCATAATGACATCAAACAAACAAAATAATGACTGTTTTCTACTTAGAAAAAAATACTATTTTAATGGCAGAAGTAAGTGCATGAATACAAAAAATGCTGTACACAGTAAGAAGCCTTTGGGTTGTTTCTGGAGCGATTCTCTATGGAGCGGATCCAAATGCTAGCCATTGACTGATGGCTCCGCACACGGTCACTTCCATGGCAGTTGTGTAGCTGAGGCTTTCTCAATGCCTGTGGGAAGAGAAGGGCTGGTGTCATTGACCAAGGGATATTTCTTAGTTTGTACATTTGTTTTCACTTGAAAAACCTTCAGCTTGAGACATAGCCCTGAGCTCATGGGCCAACCATATCTGTGTATCTACCCCTGTCTCATTCCTAGTATTTGTGCCTGACTTCTGTTTTAAGAACAGGAAACAACTTTCACAGAGACTCTCAGATTCAGAGTTTGAAGATACATGATGAATTGCATTAGAATCAAAATCAGTAGATGAAAAAGATTATTCTCTATGTTTTCCTAATTTCCTCAGGGGTGAATCTCACTTTCTGTTTTGCTTATTTTTTTTTCAGAACATGCTTATCTTCCTCATGGCATCTATAATTTTCCTTCACTAAAGTGACATGACTACATAATTGTGATTTCTGAGACTTCTCGCTCCTTCACTTGAGTTAACAGACAAATCCACTCCATACCTTTCTCAATATTTGTATTGTGTGGATCCTTTGAGAAGATAAAACTAGTATTTAGACCCGCTCAACCTAGATAACCTAAAAGATTATCCATCACTGGGTTCTCTTTACAAAGTCAAATTGTGAATGAATTTCCTTAATTAAAAAATCGTCAAATAAGAAATGTAATATACTCCATGTACCCATCTATGTACACATAGGCATCTATGTACACACAGACATACATGTCTAAATGCAGGTGGACTTGATTTCCTCAGTGCCCCACGTCACTGTTTACTTTTGGAAGAAGTGGACTTTACAAAGAGTTCCATTTAAAAAGTAAGTTTAACTTTGTGGTAAACATTTCTCCACACTTATCCTCCATTATAGTTTCAACCACTAAACTTCAAAATTGAACATTTTTCCAGGCCAAGGTGAAGAAAATAGTTGGGAGTGGCTGTGCTTTATGGCACGTTTTGAGTGATTCTGTGAAGGACTAGTTTATAGAGATATATTGAAATGACGAGCAAAGGTCATGTTGATGACCTTTGTTAGGAACAAGCACCGGCACCTGCTGGCCCGTTCATGACTTTGCAAGGTTCACAGGGGGCTGAGGTTACACAGACCAGTGCTGCAATCTGGCTCTGCCTCCACGGGCATGTCCCTGAAGCGCTCCATCCTACAAGCTCTGTTTTAAAGAGTTGCTTTAAAGTTTAAAGATGATCCTCCTATAGTGTCTAGCAAAAGGTGCCTGGCACACAGTAGATATCATTGTTTTTATAGGTTCAAAGATTTTATCTCCCAAGTTACTCTTAAGAGCAGATGAATAATACCGTGTTAGAAGAAAAGAACAAGGACTCACCATACAGAGTTCAGCTACAGTTTTCAGCCTGCATTTATTTATGGTTATTGTGGATATTAGAATTCCTTTCTTAATAGTGTTTCTGTTTATCAGAGGATAAAAAGAGCAGTCGTTACAATTACTGCCCTTTTCCCCTTAGGATAGTAGAAAAGTTACAATTGTCAACATTTGCTAGCGTTTTTAAGATTCTGAAAAGAAAGATGTTAAACATTAATTATACATAGTTACAAAATAAACTCCTTGATGGAAAAGTTTTTTAAAAAATGAATTAGAAGGGGGAGGAAATTAACAGCAGAAAGGAAACTTTATATTTTGGCAAGCTCTGAAACATGGAAACATTATTCTTTCATGGTTTTCCATGAATTTGAATCTCTTGACAGTTTCTCAATTATAGCTTGTAACTGTGGGCTTCAAAGCAATTCTGCAGTTCACTTCACCTCAGCCAGTCAGTCAATAATGTTTATTGAATTCCCATGGAGCAAAGGGCCCATTTTCATTTTTCCTCAGCACGGGTGCCTTGATGCAGTCTGTCAGTCAGCCAGCCAGACCTGCTAATGGTCTCTCACTTCGAATCCGCCCCGACAGTGTTTTCCCAGAGACCCTCTGAGTTGGAGCTGACCTCCTCCCATCTGCACACTACATCATGTCTCTTCCTGCCTGTACCAGATGAAAACCCTTGAGGCCGGAAGCTTTCCCAGATTAATACCAGACCCTTAATCTCATCCCACCTCCTAGCCAATGCTGCTCAACTTTATTTTATAAATATGTGTGTTGTTTAGGCTGTACTGAACCAAACTATAATCTCTACAAGTTTAAGGCTTAGGCTCAATTATAGGATCACAGGGTATCCAAGTTCAAAGGGATTTTTAAGGTTTAGTACAATCATTTTATTTTTCAGATTAAAATAAATCAAAACTAAGATCCAGTAAAGGAAAATGACTTGTCATAAGATAGGGAAATGAAAGTAGGCTTTGGAGTCTGAAAAATAAAACCCAAGGATGTTTCCTGGCTGCAAAAATTGTTTGTTGTTAGTCCTTGAGCAGGTCATTGAAATCTCTGTGCCTTAATTTAATCTATAAATAGGGGGTTAATAATTATTGTAGCATCATTGACATTTTGAGAAATGAATGTAAAATGCCTGGCAAATTTGAGATGTTCTTTAAATGATGACTGGTCTTCTCTGAGGTCACAGCTGATAAATAGCAGACCGGAACTGGAACCTGTAACTTTTGAGTGCATATTCAGTGCTTACTCTTTTTCCTGACTTAATGCTTATTTCCAAAGGAACACCACCCCGCTGGTGAGGGGATTTGATAAACATCAGCTGGAGATGGTGTATTTTCCAGACAGATGAGAATTCTTCTGAGACAGGCAGGTAGGAGGGATTTATTTATTTATTTTTTTCTTGCCTTGAGGGAAAGATTTCATCAGTAAAGTAGCAATAAAAATGTTCCCTCTATTAGTAGAAATGATTAACACTTCTTTAGTTAGGCAATATTTTCCCACCCAGCCTCACACAAACCAAGCCACACAGATGGGGGGATCAGAAACCCTAGGAAAACAGCAACAAATTGGTTTGGTGAGTGGATGTGGTTGGAAATCTTTCATCTGGTTTGTCTCAACTGGTTGTGGAAGTTATATGGGTTTTGAATAAAGTTGAAAATCCAAGAAAAATGTACGAATATTTAGCCGCAGGTATCAAAGCTTGGAGAATCTGATGAAAAATGAACCAATGTAAACCAAAACCTAAGGACATTACACACCTCCTTTTCTGAAAGCCAATTTTGGGCAGGAAGAAACACTTAACTTGTTGTAGGAGAGGACTATGTGGCCTTTTTAATTAATTATCACCCCGGTGTTTATTTTTTTAATGCATCAGTGGGCTGGAATGATTAAAGCCTATGTCGTTCAGAAATTCAGGCAGGAAGCAGTGAGCCAGGAGTAAAAGCCAATGCTAAATGTGTCCACACTAGCTGTCCCTGCAGAACACAGTCTTGCCATAAGTAAAATGGTTTTCCGAAGTGTAAGCCCTTACACAGCCCACCAATTTGCCCTGCCAAATACACTTTCAAGTACTTGTGGTGATTGCTTGGAAATGGTAGCTCTGGATGGAAAACTGAGGAAGGGTGGGTAAATCAGTGCAGAAGTAACATACCTTGTCCACTTCCTTGGTCTTAGTCTTAAAGACATTGATATTCCACAATGTCCTGCTGTAACTTGTTCTAGAATTAAGACCTTTTCCATCAGAACAAACATCTGAGATATAGCATTAACTGATCTTGTTTCAGTCGGACCAGTGGATAAAGCTGCTAGTCAATGAGATTATGGAGAATAAAGAAGCATCTGTTATAAGTTCCAGAATGGCAAATCAAACCTTTTTTTCTCATCTTATAGCAGTTCTTCAGCATGTTCAAAGGGTTTAAGACTATGGAATCTTTTAGATTAAGTAAACCAACATGTCTTTTTGATTTGGTGATTTGACAAAGCAGCAACGGACCTCTTAAAAATCTAGGGAACTGTGTTTAGAAGCCACTAAAACTTCTAAGTGGCTATCAAACTTCAGCCTCCCAGAGACTTAAAAAAAATTTAAAGTTGTTTTAAAAATTTAGAGAAAGAAGATCCATATTGAAAATCTTAGTCATCACATTTAGTCATAATTAGTGCTTCTAATTCATAGTATAATATGTGTGCACATATAAAAGATCACTTTATAAATAGACAATCACTTTAATTACAAATACCTGTGAACAAGCCATCCCATGGATAAGTTATAGTTCTGTGTTTAGTGCAGAGTGTCAATATTCTAAGGAAAAAAAGTAGGCCACTTATAAGTCTTGAATAAAAATAAAAACATTATGCTGAACTAGGTAATGGGTAATCTTGAATCATTTTAATAAAGTAATAGATAATAGCAGGTTTAAACTTAAAGATTTAATTGAGAGCAAAGAGTAGGGGGAGGGGTTGCTGACAATTGTTGAGAGCCAAGGGGCCTCAGGGGAATATAGCTTGCATTACAAAGACACCTTAACTGTCTCTTCCTTGCCTTTCAAAAGACAGGAGAATGCAGGGAAGGAATTTTCTTTAGGCAAAGAGAATACAAAGACATTTCTGGAGTTGAACAGGAAACAAAGGTAAAGTGCTTGCCAAGACAATTAAAATATGTAGATAATTAAAGGCTGTTGGTAACCAAAGCAATCGATGTCTTTCACACTGAGCAAGGTAGCACTGAATTGACTCACCAAACTGCCAAACTCCGGCTGGAGTTGACATCAAAATCTTTTTGAACATAAGAGCAAGTGCAGTCCAAGTTGAAAACAGTTTTTACTTAGACCAGGTTGCAAAAACAAAAGCTTGAATGAACAGTATTAGATAAATAAATAACAATCCCTGTCACTGAGGCACTGCTGTGGGAACACTAGACAGTGGAGGGCTGTGGAAGGACCACAATGGGTCCCAACTGCTCCATTAAGTTACTCAGCCAGAGTTCTGGATTTGAAACAGAGAATGTGTTCGTGATTTCCTAGATGATTTTAAATAGCGCTTAAACTTTGCTCTTAAGTTATAGTAATGTGCTCTGGCTGGTATGGCTCAGTGGATTGAGTGCCAGCCTGCAAAGCACAGGGTTGCTAGTTTGATTCCCAGTCAGGGCACATTCCTTCATAGCTGGCCAGGTAACCAATAGGGTGTGTGAAAGGCAACCACACATTGATGTTTCTCTCCCTCTCTTTTTCCCTTCCTTCTCCTCTCTCTAAAAATAAATAAATAAAATCTTAAAAAAGAAAACCAATAGTCTTCCAAAAAAAGTTACAGTAACATTACTAGATGTTTATTTTGAGATGGCAGACAGAGAACATGCTTTAGTTTTTTGCTCTACATTATTCAAGAACTATAAAAAAACCCACCAAGCCATAATAAGAATTTAAATAAAAGGAATTTAATGCAGAAGATTGGCTACCACATGATGAAAATGTAGAGGAGGGAGACAGTGAGAGAAATAAAAGATATACAAAAGCAGGAAGCCACTATCTTTAAGCTTTGGTAACAGAGCTCAGAAGGTAGGGCCGTTCAGCTGTGAGTCCAGCCTTGGCCTGGGATCCTAAGTGAGCCATTGCTAGAGATGCCGAAAGAAGCTGAGAGAAGGGGGAAGAATGCCTTGGCTTCTCCCCTGCTCCAATCTTCCAGTCTTTTGCCAACGTCTCTCATTAGCTAACTGACCCAGAAGACGACAAGGGGACCTAGACACTGTAGGTCCCTGCAACACAAAGCAAAGAGGTGAAAAAGAACAAGACATTCAATCCACCTTCACTGGACCTATAAAAATACAGGCATAATTATGTAATTGCTCTTGAAAATTAGACAGAACTTAGAAGACCAGAATCTGTGATGAATCCATGAATGTTTGAAAATGGATGCAATCAAATTGAATAGAGAGATTGTGAGCCAGGATGTTCACTGGGGAGCATCCATGGTGAGCCTCCAAAAGAGTGGAGAAAGCAGCTGAGGCCTGTGCATTGGATAGGGTTATTATTTGGAGTTCAGTAGCAAGGAATAGAAATGCATGTTGAGTTCTGTTCATGTCCCTACTTTGGATCACAAAACCTAAACAGGAAGTCCATGTCCAATTGCAAACAATGAAAGTGAGCACCCTAATGGAAGGGGGGATCACTCAAAATCATGAAAACAGCCACTGCCCAGTGACATATCTTGCCATACACCATTTCCACTAAAAATGTGGTGTGCAAGCCACAGCAGCAATTTCCACTTTCTCCCAAAGTAACTACCCAAACAGATGCTCCAAGACAATCTAATAAGGACTCTCAATAATAAAAAAGAGTGCACAATCCAAAGGATCACACACTCAAGGAAAAATAAAACATAAAGGGAGAGTGTTGTAGAAAAAGGTGATCTTTTTAAGGGGGTCATAAACCATGGACCCCTTAAAAGCACCTTCTAGTCAAAACTACCTTAGACACAGTGAAATCTGGCTTTTGTTTGCATGTTTATTTTCACTAATACAGAAAATGTGACAATTTATCTTGATAACTATTCCAGCCATCATCTATTGTTCATGAAATGAATGTGTGTTTGTGTGCTGACTTTTTAAAAGAAACAGCTTTATTGGGATAAATCATATGCCACAAAATTTACTATCTTAGCATATACAGTTCAAAGGTTTTATCTTATTCAGAGTTGTTTAATCATTCTGCAATCTAACTTGAGAACATTTTTGTCAACCCATAAATATACTTTTGTGACAGATTAAACAACAAAAAAGGTGGTTTGGGGATAAAATTATACCCTTGTGAATACGTAGACCACTCAATACCACTGATGAGACAGCTGACTGTTGGATCCCAGAGGAAATGGTCATTCCCAGTGGATGTTGCTCCTTTTGCTTCACATTCCTTTCTGTGCCATTACAGTGCCGTCTTTACTGACACACCACTCTTTCCCATAAGCATAGGCTCTGTCCGCCTGTTTGAGAGTGCATAAAATGCTTCATCAAAGCTATTGGATGACACTGGACATTTGATTGTTTAGGACTACACATTATTGACAGTTCTGGATGGCTGCCTACAACCACGGGTGCTACGGTAATGAGCTATGGATGCAGCTGTAAGACTGCGCACAGCCTTCTGGCGTTGTTATTAAAAGTGCAGGTTGTGATTGTGTAAGTATGTAGTGGGCCTGGGAGTCTGCATTTTCAGCCTGCTTCCAGGTGATGCCCTGCTTCTGCTTGACAAACTCCGGTTCGAGCAGCACAAGACACCGAGTTCTGCGCCATATGATTCAGCGCTCAGAGAGCGCTGTTGCGGCACTTCCGGGCTTATGCACGTGCACGCGAGCCAGCTGATAACCCCTAGGCCAGAGTCTTGCCTCCGCATCCAGAGCTCATTACTGTATGCTGAAAGATTTTTATTATAGTAAAACATTTCTAAATACATATTTTGTAGAATACTATAGAGCTGTGCTTAACTAAATTCAACCAACTGGCAGAATCAATACAAATATTTGAGCCTTCCTTCTGAGGGTGTAGTTCTGGATGTAGCTAAGAATCTGTAATTTTAAAAAGGCCCCAGGCTGATGCTGATGGACAGAGAGGTTTGAAAAGCCATGCCACAGAGAACGAAAAAGAAATGTCTATCTGCTCTATAAGAAGCACATGAAATTTTTTTAAATATATTTTTAAAGATTTTATTTGTTTATTTTTATAGAAAGGGCAGGGAGGGAGGAAGAAAGAGAGGGAGAGAAACAACGTTGTGAGAGAGAAACATTGATCAGTTGCCTCTCTCATGGCATCCCAACTGGGGACCAGGCCCACAACTCAAGCACCTGCCTGGGAATTGAACCAGCGACTCTTCACCTTGTGGGACAACACCCAACCAGCTGAGCCATACCAGCCAGGGTGATTTTTTGAAATATTTAAATATCGCTATCTTAAAGTAGAGAAAGAAAGCCCATTAGAATTCTTGTTCTTTCATATTTATAATTTTTGCTGCTTTATAAAAAGTCTACATTGTATCTTTAATAAATTTTCCTAGCATTAAGGAAGTCAACTTTATGATCTGAAATGTATTAAATATTAATTTTCAGTGACTGTCAAAGTTCAGATAGAATCTTAACCACAAAATTATATTAATTCCCATTGAGAATTGAAAATCAATTCAGTTCAGTTCGGTGCATTTTTTAAATGTCCTCTCCATAGTTTATGGCACATTGATTGTGCAACTATACTGGTCTTCTGAAATACTGGGCTTCTTTATTTATTTAATTTTAGTAGGCTTAAGTGCATATGAGGAGGCATGATTTAATGGAAAGAGCCAGAAATCACAGGGGACCTGCCATTAACCATGTGATCTTAAGCAGCTCACTTAATTTTTTTGACTCCAATTTTCCCATCTGTAAAATAACTATAATTAGATTCCCCCAAGGCTCCTCCCACCACTAACATCACATGCTTTTTATACTCTAAATGGAGGTGAAGACATATTATATTTACATCTTATTATCAAGAATATTTATATTATATTTATAGTTTACTGGCAGGAAATAATTGATTCACAATGTGAAGTTAAAAGCTGACTTTGCTACTGATGACCTTGAACTGTGATAATTCAGTATACTAATAAATGGATCTCAGGGAGAGAATAAGTGAACTGAACTCTGAAAAATAAAAGATTAATAGATGAAAGAAATCTAGAAAGTAATTTAAATGAGTTTTTAAAACTAACATTGTTCTAAGAACAAAATTCAACCTGGAAGGTATCCTTCAAAAAAGAAATTTGGGAGAAACTTCTTGGTAAAGTAAAATAAAACAAAAATTAAATTTACAAATAAAAGAGTGATTCTATCAGTTTAAGTGATATTAGTTCCAAGTAACAAAAAACCCTACTCAAACAGCAAAAGAAGCTTACTGGCATATGTAACTATAAGTTTGACTGTACTGAGTGGCCTTCAGTCGTGGTTTGACCAGGAATCTGGCTAATTTTTTACTCAGTTCACTTGGATCTGTCTCCCTCCATCTTAGATTGGCTTTCATCACAATAGTAAAATAGCGACAGCAATTCCAGGTTTCACTTGCATACATCACAGTAACTGGAGCCAGAGAGAGGCCTTTTTTTCCCACCAGGACACAAACACCTAAATTTCACTCAGGACCAACCTGAACCAATCATTAAAGTCAAATGAATGTCAAGTCCTGACTGGCTTTAATCTGAATGATTGTTCCTTCCTCAACCATCAGGATGACATGAAAAGAGGGATTGATACCAGAGTCCGCATCTAGAACAGGGAGTCATCTCAATTCCATTCAAACCACATCCCTGCTGCACAATGGGAGGAGACTGACTCCTAAAGGAAAACCTGGTGGCTGTTAGGAAGGGGAAAGACAGAAATGGATACTTGGTAAGCCACCAGCAAATATCTATTTCCTCATTGAGCATGCATTTTTGCACCAACCCTGGGGAAAAGAAGAACCTCCAGTGATTACCACAGGAAAAGGGAGCCGAGGGGAGGTAAATGGGGAATAAATGGTGATGGAAGGAAACTTGACTTGGGGTGGTGATTGCACAATACAACACTCAGAGGATTTATTATAGAATGGTACACCTGATACCTATATAGTTTTGTTAACCAATGCTAATCAATCAATCAATCAATCAATCAAAAGAACTTTTCCATCTTGAGATTTTTGTCCTAAGATATAGACCAACAGAAGTTAAAAATATTAACCAAAATAGTAAAGGAAAGGCAATGTTAATAATAAACTTGATCTCACATAAGTGACAAGAGAAAAAAACACAGTAGAATTTGAGTCACAACAAACAGGTTCAAATCTCAGTTCATGATAGCTATGTGACCCTGTACTGCATTTACATTATAACCACAATAATAATATTTATGTCATAGAGATTTTATTCTGTGAAAATTCCATGAGATTATAGATGTAATTATGTTTCTCAGAGTTAGCCATAGATGTTTCCTAGATGTTGGCTGTAGCAATGTATTGATGAAACTGATAAAAACAAAAGTCATTCTAAAAAAGTTCCAAATGGGAGTAAAAAAAGGAAAGTGATTCTCAGCAGCAATTTTGATAGTAAAAATATAAAAATTCAAAAATTTGTGCACAGAAAGTACACAAATCCAGAGAACCGATAAACCCTTCCAAAATGACCTGCCATTTCATGGCTGGATCATGGTGCTTTGCTTGGGGCATGTCGTACAGTTCGGAAAAGATACCAGTTAAGTGTACATAGGTCAGTAAAGATCAACTTAGAAGCAAAGTAAAGTGTTAAGTGGTGAGGAAGGACAAAAATAAAAACAAAACATTTAATTGTCAGGAAAGCTCTTAACTCTGAGAACTATTATATTGATCTCTCAAGGAGACTGATAGAAGTTTTAATATTTTGGGACCTAAAAAATAAAATCAGATAAATTGATATCTAACTCACCTAGAACCAGTCATAAAATAGGAACCTAATAAATGTGTTGCATAAATGAAATTCTATAAATTATTGTGTGTTAATTAACTTACTACATGTGGATTGAGTAGGTACTAGATACTGTTCTAGAAGCTTGGAGTTCTTTAGTTAACAAAAGAGACAAAACTCGTACCTTCCTGAAATCTATATTCATTATTAACTTTCTAGGTAAACAATTTCGTAATCTCAGAGTTCTCCTTTCTTGGCAACACAAATTATTTGAGAGATTTGTGATTCCTTATAGGTCACAAAATCAAGTTCTTTTTCTTAGTGGCAATTATTTCCAGAGTTTAATAACACAAGTATAAATTATATAAAACATCAGTATTGAAAATAAAGATAAAGGTAAAATTCTGTCAATTGTCAGCACTTAAATATTTGCAATAATTGGGGTTTTTTAAATATAATATTTCACTCTAAAATTCTTACAGATTCATTATATTCTTAGCTTTTGGTTATGGGTTTCATTTGTGGTAGATTGGGTAGTAGCATCTTTGCTTAATGTCTCAGCCCTGCACAGAACCTTTAACAAAGCAGGTGCACAATCTGTATTTCCTGAATGGTAATGTATAATGAAGCCTAATGGAATGTCACAGGGTGAAACATACTGTTTGTCCAACATCTGCAGCAGAATTCCTCAGTAAGAAAACTGTATCTGTTTGGAAAATATATCTTGATAATTTCACTTGGAAGTAAAAATTTCATTCCAGGGGATATGAGTAAGGATTCCTTATTACTCCAGAGAGGTCAGAGCAAAGGAAGGAAAAGAGGCTGAGTAATGTAGTTCTAACAAAATGGTACAGTAAAGAGTGACCTCTTCCCATGACCTTGTGATACTTTAGGATAAAGTTTTAGAATGCATGAAATTCTTGGTTCAAATTGATCTTTTGTGGAAATGAGCTAAGAAGCTGAATTTTGGATCTAGGTCAGCAGGGGCTGAAACTGGCATCATATACAGATTCAGGGGAAATATCAGAGTACAAGTTGTCAGGGATCAGTGGAAACCATGAGGAGGGCTCTGGACCCTCCTGAGTCATGAACATAAAGGGTTTATGCCAAGTACACCTAACTCGTGTGATGGGCGCATCTAGGTGAGAGAAGGGTGATGTCTTGATTGGCTGACGGCTGTAAGTAGAGGTAGAAAGGCATTCAACTGACAACTGGGTTTTAACAAATACAAATAAAATTAGTAATATTCCTCATTTCTACTTCTGAGCAAATCCATCCTTCAATGTTCAGCCATTAGGTCTTTTAAGCTAAGCAGTTTGCATTTGTGTTTGAAACGTGATGATACATATGCTCTGACCCTTTCATACTTTCTTGGGGATTGTTTTCCCCAAGATGATGTTTCTTGTTAGTGACAAATATATATATACCTCTCTTTATTTTTAAACTTTACCCTAAGGCAATTTATACTACAGAAAACACAAGAAATAAGTCTTCTATGAAGCACTGTTAATAAGAAATATAAGGGAACTAAACAATTTGGGAACAGTTTATATATTTCCTATGCTAGCTGGGTGGACTCATGTGCATTTTGAGGTGGACACATGAGACCAAGAGTAGTATCCAAAATGTTTATTGACCAGTTTGCCATGGCCACTGACCATCCCCAAAAAATTCCTACTGGAGTACTGGAGGATCCTCAAGACCTCCTGGTCACCAGGCCATAACCCTTCATTTGCTGGATCATGGGAAGTTCCCTAGAGACGAAAGTGAGGGACTATGGAAATCTGGTGATGGGGGGGTGGTGGTTGTTGCAAGGATGGACTCTGGTAGTGGTTCTTTAATAAATGTATAGGGGTATGTGAAATCAATCTATGTATTTAGAAATTTGAGGATGAATTTTCTTTAGGAATATTTTATAATTTAGGAGTCTATAAGGCAATAACATTGAACTAAAACTTGGGGATATAGGTGGCAGAATTAGACATCTTATTTTATTTTATTTTTTAGACAGCGGGGAAGGTAGGGAGAGAGGGAGAGAAACATCAATGTGTGGCTGCCTCTTGCACACCTACTCTACTACTTGGGACCTGGCCCACAACCCAGACTTGTGCCCTGACTGGGAATTGAACCAGCGACCCTTTGGTTCACAGGCCAGCACTCAATCCACTGAGTCACACCAGCCAGGACTAGACATCATTTTTTTTGTTGTATTAATCTGGGTAAGTAATGTAACCACTTTGATCATCATCTCACAATTTGGAAAATGACAACTTACCTTGTTTGCCTTATGTGCATATAGAAAAGATTATGTATTTGAAAGTGTTTAAAAACACTGTAGAAACTTAATATAATATTATTATAAATTTGTTATTCATATAATTGATTATATATTATTAAGACATCCAGTTTCTCAAATATAACTTCCTTTTTATCTATTTTTATTTTTAATTTATTTTATTTATTTTTAAAGAGAGAGTAATGGAGGGAGAAAGAGAAGAAAAGAAACATTAAATGTGAGAGAGAAACATCGATTGGTTGCCTCTCCCATACTTCCTAACCAACTGAGCCACACCGGTCAGGGCTCAAATACAACTTTGTTTTTAAAACTTAGGAACCTAAAACCTATTCTATTTTGAATCAAGCTCTCAAGATAATATAATTATTTCTTTCCTATCTATTATGGCTAGAAATATTTACTTTTGAGACAAGTTCATTCAAAATATGTTATGTTTTTATAATGAGTTGCTTTTAGCAGAACAATTTTTTCCCTAAGATCTTGTTTTACAATCTTTGGTTGCATTTAGAATAGCTCTTTAAATTAAAAATCAAAACAAAAAGCCCACAAAACTCTCAGATCTGTAATATATACATCTACACTAAGCTACCATTAAATGATGAAACATTTCAGCAATAGCAGTGAGACACATTTATACAGGCTTGAAGTAGCATGGCAGAAAGACAGGCAGATGACAGGACAAACTGCTTGTGGTATTAGTTGAAAACATAAGAGTGTTTAGGGTTTCCTAAATTCTAATGTAAAGGATCTGGGCTTGCATATGTTAATTTATCCTTTTATAGCCTATAATTATTAAGTTCCTGAGAACTTTGACAAAAAGATATTTTTACTTGTTTTCTCCATAGCAAGTAGGATGATTTTTATAAATGCCTATATTTAAAAAAAATCCTTCCATTATTGAAGAATTTTCTTTTACTCTAACAAAACAGTAATAAACAAAATATTTTAAAAAAGGAAACTGCAGTTACTTTGTAATGTTGAAAATAATTACCCACATTTGCAATAGGAAGTATATTTTCAAATGTCTCTGTGGGCTAATTTTACGTTATACATTGAACAGAAAGCAAGCAAGCTGTGAGTTCCTTCCATTTCTTTAAAAGCCCATAGTTTATCACTCTTTTTTTGACATGTAGTCATTATGCTATTTATGAAGTCAACTATAGCTCCATAGGAGGTGTCCAGGAGATTTCAGAGAGGTGTAAAAGCTTCTTCCTTAGGAAATTACCTCAAAAACATGCAATTTACTGTAAATCACTTCAAGAATGCTCTTCTTATGTTCATTACAACTGAAACTGGACCTAAGCATATGCAGTGTAAAATAGTGTAAAATTACTCTAAAACTTTCCTTCTTACACAGGCGTATATATTTGATCAATTACAACACTTACCATCTATAGGGTCATAAGATTAGCCTCAGACTTCCACTAGAACCCAGCGGGTCTACATCACATTACTGATGTGCCATCTGAGAATATAGGCAGATGATTTTAAGAGAAACATTTAATATTTTTCTCTAATTTACATATGCCTTTGCAGGACCCATTTGTTAATTTTATGTGTAGGTTAATTATGCTGAAACAAATGAAAAGTCCAAGGTTAAAATATTTTTGACTTCCAAACTTTGTCAACAGAGTCTTTATATTGTCAATATAATGACACCGACACCATTTCCCAACCACTTACTCTAAGAAATGATTACAAACACCATGGCCAGGAGAAAAAGAAACTGATCACAAATGTGTTTGTAAAGGAGATGTTAACCCAAGTTGACAGACAGCTCAGTCCTCATCTTAGAACTGGGGCCTGTTCTACAGTTAAAAAGACATAAAATACAAGCTTTTTTCCCCACCTGCCCTTACTTTAGCCTACAAGAAAACAAATATATAACCCCAAAGACAGAGCTCATTACAAAGAACGTCCAATTCTAGGTGACAGCTGAGGAGCTGTGGTGACGGGCTCTCCCACCAGAATTGGGCATTTTGCTGTGTCGTTAATCTTTCGTTCCAAGACAACTTTTCTTAGGCTGTTTTTTTTTTTTTTTTCCTTTCTTGTCCTTGCAAATGTTGAAAGTGCTTTCATGAAGGTCAGATGCAAATACAGATGCATTACTGCTTGACAGGCCTGTCAATCTTTTCCTGTTTAAAATGCTTTTTGGCACTCAGGGTTTTGAGACTCATAATCATGCCTTTTCACCTTGAATTATAAAGTCCTTTTATAGCTGTTACTGGGCTTTCAGGAGAAGCCTAATGTCATGACACCTGAAGTTCCTGCTTGCTGCTTGGAGCATAGAGTTCCTCTAACAAAAACTACTAAAAGTTACTGCAAAATATAGTATTTCCATTCAGGAAATAGTCCCCCAAAGAACAAATATCCATGGAGACCACACCGAAGTAAACTTAGCATTTCTCAAGTTAGGCTGTGCTTATCTACTCCCCGAACAGCTTCTGTGGATATGAAACAGTTGTCTAGCACAATAAATCTCTGCAAGCTGCCTTGCTGGAGCTGACTGTCACGGTGGAAGTACATGAGCATGATTTACATTTACAATTCCGAACTTTTTGTTTTTAAATGGAAGAAAAGCTGCGATGCTTTCTACTGTGCATAAAAGCTGCAGTAATGTTACAGGTAGCTACAATGCAATTATTTACATAAGTCTTTCCTCCTTATTTCCTTCTTTCTTATCTTGCTGATATTTATTTTGACTACTCTGCAAAGTGACTGACTTCGTTCAGGATTAGAACAAAGCCAAGTGAACAGTGCCACCCAAGTAGTTTCTAATAACAAAACTGTTGAGTGTTTCTTCTTTCTTCTAGAATTTCCCATTTGCACATTATGAACATTGTGCAGCATGTACATGACTGAGCGATGAACAGCTAGTTTCCAAGGCCACTTGTTAGGTATTCACAAGATCAATTGCACTTATAAAACATTTAACTGTATTTTCCAAATATCCTAGTATTTGGAATTGGATTTGACAACCTGGCCAGGAGTTAACTTGAGGCTCACCTGGATCAAGAGCTTTTGTCAAGAGAGGCAAAGAGAAATTGCCCACAATCATTTTCTCCGGACGTTTAAAAAATCCAAATCTAATTCTTGCCAAATGGTCTGTGTCTGAGTTTGCTTTTGTGTTAAGGTGTCTATTTACAATAACAGAAAGAAGGAATTCAGATTTTTTGGTTTAAATCAGTGGTTCTCAAAATGTGGTCACAGAACTGGCATTACTGGAGAACTTGTTACGAGTGAAAATTCTTAGACCCCATGCAGTCCCACTGAGTCAGAAACTCTGGGGGTGCAGCCCAGCAATCTGGTTAATCAGCCCTCTTGCTGATGCTCACTACATTTAAGGGCCACTGGTCTAAATAAATTTTGAAATTCCATTATACTTGTTTCAAATTTATGAGTCATTTTAAGCCACAATGTCATTAAGTCTGAATAAAATCAACATAATTAGTTTACAATTTTCATTAGGTATCATGGAGATGTGAAGTCAAAGTTAGAAAGTAAATTTTAAAAGTTTGATTCTGATTTAAATAGAAAATTTTATTAACAGTGTTACACCATGAAATTCCTTTCTTTTTAATTGTTTTCAGTTCATTCAAGGAAAAGAAGTCATTCTAATAGGCTGGAAATAAGGTAAATCATGTATATACTAAATGATCGGATTCCTACTTTATTTTCCTTTCCATACAACTTCCTAGTCTCCATGTTTGTTGTCCTTGTCAACAGCCTGCCAAGTTATACGATTTAAAAATGAAGGGAAAATTTACTTACACAGAGAGACATGTGCTAGAAATTGGTATTTCTCTAAAAGTTACTTATTTTCTAGAAAAATCCTAGAATTTTCTATGTGAAGAGAGCAACAAAGTCTGCATAAACAGACACTGTTCTTAAAGTAGTACTCACAAGTGGGAAGAGACTGCTTAGTGTTTTATCTGTAAAAGACAACCTAGGGGTTTTTATTCACAGAGAATGGTTTGGTTTAGGATTTTGAGAGGAGGAAGGAGGGACCTGAAAGGGTCAGGCCAGTTTTCCCACCCTCGAGACTATTCATGACTCAGTTCTCCCAATTCACTTGATAGCTTGCAGCTTAATCGAAACTCTCTCCCATCTTGCACAATAGACATGTGGCACCAGCCTCAGTGGTCACTGGTCAGACTGACCTTCCTGCACCTGGGAACAGTGGGCCCTTTACCTAATCCATTGTCCTGACTCACATCCTGAAGCCCTGAGGCAAAAGTCCAGAAGAACAAGAGACTAGCCCCTCCCTTATCCCCCCGCCGAAACCCTGTGCTTTTTCTTTTAAAAACCCCATTCTTGCCTCCCTCCACTGCTGCAGTCTGCCCAGACTCAGCCCACCTGTAAGTGCAGCTTCAAATAAGGACACTTGGATCAGATCATCCAGTTCCTCCTGTCTCTATCTCTCGAGCACTTCCAACAGGAACCAGTAAGACAAAGAAAAAAATTAAACATACATTTCAATAAGCTTAAAGGAAAAGTAGAGGAATTTCAATGGGAATCAAGAAAAAGTCCTTCGGAATTGGCCGTTTTCTGAGGGAAACAATGAACTCCTTTCTCCCTTTTACATCATCTCCCATTCATAAGGTGGCCAGAAAATGATTTCTCTCAAGCTCTGGGCCACAATATACACTCTCCCTAGTTTCGTAGATGGAACCATATACATGCAGTGAGAAAAATCAATTTCTATTCTCTGCTTAGAAACATCGGGAAAATAACTCAATAACCCTGCCTCTGCCCCTACTCCTGCCTTTTAATTTGTTCTCTTTTCTGTCAAGTGAAGGGATTATACCAGAGAGACCTGCTGGTAGCATCCAGCTCACCTGTTCTCTGACTCTCCCATTGCTTGGCTATTAGAGTGAAAACTATAAATGACTTTTTGGCTTAAACATAACTTTTTGTTGGTTTTGGAAAAAGATGATGGACATGTTTTCTGAGTAATGCTTCCAGCATTCACAATGACTTTATATTGAGCCACCCACTCTTTCACTCCACCCTCCTCATAAACAACAGCCTATATTGATGGTCTGGGGTTAAATGGTGAACTTTCAGTTATGAATCAGAGGAAAGCTCTAGCTCAAACTTCACAGTTACGACTTTGACCTCATTAGCACTAAACTTTGACCTCTAACCAGCTGAGCTTACCAGCCACAAATACCAGCCTGGGATAAAGGGCAGTTCCTTGTGGTTCAGTTCAGTTGGATTCAGCAGATGCATGAACCTGGATGTCACTTAAACTTCCAGTTTCCTTAAGTGCAAAATGACCATCACTATTTCACCTTGCAGGATACCTGTGAGTTGCTTCATTTAAACCATGTAAATTATACTCTAGTTCTTAGCAAGTGCTCAGTAATAGTTAAAATGGTGGTAGAGATTGAATTGAAAAAAAAAAAAATGGAGATTGCTATTTAATGTACAAAAAGTTTAAAGGAATAACACAGATCACATTAAAATATAAATATGAATAAATGTATCATGTTTGCAACAGGAAAAAATGAAACTACACAGAGCATATTAAAATGTAAATATAAATAAAGGTATCTCTCAGGTGTGCAACTGGAAGAAATGAACCCAAAGGTAAATTGAAGTTTCTCCTTGTTCTCTTTAATCTGTAAGTAAGCAAATGCAAACCAATCAGAATGCAAATAATCAGAGTAACATGGCCAGGATCCCAAAATCGATATTTCCACCCCCATGGGATTTCCCAAGTATTAATAAATGTTAACCTGTGAATGTAGATAGATATAAGCTATTGAGAAATGATCTACATAACATAAAATAAAAAATAAACTAATTTTAAAAACCTGTTTTAATTTGAGAGAAGGCTCCTTAGCTTTCTCTTTTTCTCTATATCATTCTTCAGAATATCCATCATAACAGTGGTCTATAAAGAGGAAAATAATGCAAGAATATGCTTTGTCCACACATAGAAGGAAAACCTGGATAATGTTCTCCAGGGAACTCTGAAGGCTTCATCTGCAAAATAAGTTCTGTGAGTCCATGTTATTTGTTAATGTACAATAAGCACCATCTCTGCACATTTGCACACACACACACAAAAGAAACTTCTGCTTGCACTGTTGAAAGGAACTATGGATATAAGTCATTTTCATTCTTTTGTTTTCTTACTAGGCACCAACTACTATCAAACAGCTCTATGTTACCAACCACGGTGGAAGGTCAGATGCTTTCTTTTATAAACCTGTAGGTCCTAAAAAAGCAAACATGTACAAAGTGTCTGGGTTCCTCAGCTAGGTCCAGGCCTTTCATAACCAAAGAGAATGCGTGATCTCTACACCACAGCTTCTGGTCATAACAACGCATGAAGGTGACAGGATGAGAAACTGCAACCTTGCCACACTGGAGCATCTGAGGTTATTTCAGTACTTTGTCTTGCTTGGAAGTAATTTCTCCTCAGGCTCAGCATGCTAGCATAAAATCATCTATGTTGTTTAAAGAAAAACTTAATATTATAATTGTGGGTAGCATATTGTATATTACAAGATATTTTTGGCTGCTTAAGACCATGAGGTTTAGAAGTTGTTGGTTGGAGGACTTAAGGCTCCTCCATCTCTTCCCACAACATAACCATTTGCATTTGGATTGTGGATACTGCTATAGAATACTGCTGGAAGGAAGGGAAAGGAAACTTATTCTTTTTTTTTCCTTTATGTTCCCAAGATGTAAATCATGTCTGATGGCCAGGCTCTTCTGTTTGGGATCAGGTTTGCAGGAATGAGCAATTGGTCTATGATGTTAAGCTAACCCTAAGAATAAGAGGTCTGGTCTGGCACTGAGATGGAGGTGGAGGTAGTAAGAGAGCTTAGCTGGCAAACAGGGAGGGCTAACTATTGCTGATGCTGGGACCTATTCTGATCACGTCACACTTTGGTTTTGTGAATATTCCTTGGGAAAAATATTGCAGGTATGTGTTTTAAAAGATCTGTGCTATTAAAGAGGCCTAACATTTGGGATCCAGGTGCTTTCGGTCATGAGTGGGAACTGTTTAAGACAAAGAAAGGTGGGAAGGACATTACAGTCCAAGAAAAGAGCATTTGTAAATGTGATTTGAGACCATTACTGAAAATTGCACAGTTTGGCAAAAGTGTGGCAATTGGATGTGGGTGTGTAGGGCAGGATGAGAGTGTGGACTGGGAATTAAGCCAGAGAGATAAACAGCAGCCACATTAGGAAATGCCTGTAAACCAAGTTAAAGAGTTTTTGTGCCCTCACAATAGCAATGATTTGTGATTTAAATATCTTAAGCAAGAAACTGATATAATCCAATTAGTGATTTCAAAAGATCCCTCTGGCTACAGTGTAGGGAGGCCAAAACTGGAGATAAGGCGATTAGTTGGGGGCTGTTTCAGTGTTCTAGGTGAGACTTGATGATGGAAAGTCTCAACTGAGAGATTAAAAACTTCTTTAATAAATAAAATGTGTAAGTTTGGCTTATGATGGAGTAGGCTGGAGCAGAGTGAGTTTTGGGGAGGTAAGTGTTTGGGGCTAGAATATTAAGAATTTCTAAAGCTAGAAGGAGTTTAGATTTTACTTGAATGTGATGGAAACCTAGTGGGAACTATGGAGCCAAGGAAAGACACACGTTGTTTACATTTTGAAAACATCACTCTGACTGCTTTGGTTTGCAGAATAGATTGTAAGGGAGCAATGGCAGCAGCTGAGAGATGAAGGAGGGGCTATAAATTTAAGTGTTAGTGCTCTACACAGTTGCTGCTCAGTAAATTCCTCAGGATTTGACAAGACTATAAAATTGATAGCAGAAAGTCTTCCTTGTATCACAGTCATAGACTAACACAAAGAATGTTTCATTTAAACATCATGATATGCACAAAAAATGATAGAAAAGATATAATCCACAGAAAATTTCTGGTAGAATGAGGTCTTTGACATCTCATCAGGCATCTGTATCTCTTAATAATCTTTTATTCAACAAGCAACTATAAAGCCATTCAACTCTTCTTTAAAACTCTCAAAAACCAATTCATCCTATAAATTCTGGCTTTTGCCATTTTCCACGGCACAAAGTTGCAGAAAACTTTTCATTCTTTTGCATTGTGACAAATAAGCAGTGGGATGAAAATAGCATCAAAATTTACAATAAATTGATATTATAAACCTCCAGATTCCCCTGAGTTGTTCTGATTTCTCTTACAAACTGGCCTGCACCAGGGCGCTGTTAGGTGGATTGACATAACCTGACAGGGTAAGTAAAGACTCTTCTTTCAAGTTCCAACTACTGAAGGGATTGAGTCATTTGGTTTTGAAAGGAAATTTATCCTCCCGAGCTTCTTATACCATGAAAGTCACAGGCCTTCCATGGAAGCTGGAGTTTTCAAAGCTGCAGCATCTGGAACTCATTCCCAAACAACTGCCCAGCTTCCCTGTATAAACATTGCCTTTCTTCCCTTCATCTTTCTTTCTGATGTTAAATGCAAAATGTTGGTGAGAAAGCTAACGTTGACCATTAAGGAACATTTACTTGAGAAAATTATATCATAGGTTTCTTCCATCCTTATAAAGCCTAAAGGATGAAAATAAGCCTTAAACAAAATGCCTGTTACCTTGACTAATCTTAGAGGATTTCCTTTTTCTTTTTAAAGTAATCAAATATAAATAGATATGTTTAGAGCACAGTTAGAAGATGTACAGGTCAGTCTCCAAAACCAAAGAAAGTTTGGACATGTTTTTACAATTGAGGTCTGAGCACTTAAAGACTTTGCTCAATTCACAGTAAAATGTCATAGGTTTTTGAGGTAAAGCATATGTATACTCAAAGAGAAATAAAGTTTTCTACTGCTGTCACTTGACAAAGAGTAATTATTTTTTTAAATGATTGTGGTCATAAGCAGGTTCATTTCAGACACCATCTCCTGGTGCTGGGAGATTTCAGTTTCTTTGATAAGACAATGTGTTATACATTTTAAACTTGTTTCATGCACACAAACCTGAAGACATTTCTACTTTTAATAAGATGCAGCACCAGTAGAAAATACATGTGTTCAAAAACCATTTAGTACTTATTACCAACCAGGAAGCTATGGTTTCACTTAAAAAATGAGTGAATCTTGTCAGTATAGTGGTAACGTCTATATTGGAAATATCTATATTTTCTCTGGTTTGTTTTTTTCTTTTTTCTTTTTCCTGTCTAATCAAGTCTGGATAGAGGTTTATCAATTTTATTGACCTTCTTAAAAATAAAACCTAGATTTTGATTTTCATTAATCCCTACTCTGATATTTATCATTTTCTCCCTTCTGCTTAATTTTAGTTTTATTTGTTTTTCTTTTTCTAACATGAACATTTCTTCTCTAATATAGGTGTATATTTCCTCTATATTGTTTTCACCTTAATTCAGTTGAAAATTCTTTTCATCTCCATTTTGATTTCTGCTTTGACCCATAGATCTTTTAGGAGTATATTATTTAGTTTCCAAAAATTTATAAATGTAAATGTAAAATCCATATAATATGTCTTTGCTATTGATTTCTAAATTACCTCCATTTTGGTCAAAGAACATACCTTGCATAACTGGAATCTTTTAAAAATATATTAACATTTATAATTTTGTTCAGAAAATGGCATATCTGGGTAAATATTTCATTTGTACTTAAAAACAATTTGTATTCTCCTGTGACTGAACAGAGTGGTCTGTAAATGTTAATTAAGTTAAGTTGGTTTATTGTGTTGTTCATATCTTCCATACTACTGACTTTTTGTCTACTTACTGAGACAAAGCTATTGCAATTTCTATGACTGTGGTGATGTCTATTTCTCCTTGCAGTTCTATCAGTTTTTGCTTCACATACTTTGAAGCTCTGTTATTAGGTGCATAAACTTTTAAGATGGTTATATACATTTGATGGATTTACTCACTTATTATTCAATGGCCTTCTTTATTCCATGCAATATTTTTGTTTTGAAATCTACTTTGTCTGAAGTTTGGCAATTTTGAATTGTAGATGTATGTGTTGGGGAAGAAGGGAGTGTGAGAATTAGGTCAGAGAGAGAAGCAATTTGATTTTGTTGTTTTTAAATATTTTTTATGATTCTATTTTATATCCTCTGTTGGCTCATTAGCTACAACCTTTTGGTATTTAGTGGTTGCTTTAGGGTTTAGAGTTAACATTTTTAACTTACCTTAGTGTAATTTTCAAGTGATATTATAGCACTTCAAAATAGTATATGTACTTCTATTTCTTCCTTTGTGATATTGTTATGCATTTTGTATATATATATAAGTCATAAACCTCGCACTAGGTTATTATTAGTTTTGTTTAAACAATTGGTTATCTATTATGGAGTTTCAGTAACAAGAAATAATGCCATACATTTACTGGTATAGTAACCATTTCCATTGTTCTTCATTCCTTTGTATAGATTCATCTCTATTTGGTGTTATCTTCTTTCTGCCTGAAAGAGTTTTTTTAACTTCTTTTTTGTAGTGCAGGTCTGCTGGCAAATAATTCTTTCAGTTTTTGTATTTCTGACTTTTTTTTACCTGCATTTTTAAAAGAGAATTTTGCTGACAATAAAATTCCAGGTTGACAGTGTTTTAAAAATGTTGCTTCATTGTCTTGTGGATTGCATTGTTTCTAACGAAAACCTCTGTATGCAACGTATGTTCTTTCTCTGGCTGCTTCGACTTCCTCTTTGTCAGTGGTTTTGAGAAATTTCAGATGCATGTTGGTGTAGCTTTCTTTGTGTTTCTGATATTGGGTTTTGTTAAGATTCTTGTAAGTCTGGGTTTATAGTGTTCATAAAGTTTGAAAATTTTCACCTATTTCTGGAAATATATTTTTCTGCTGCCCTTTGAGGCCTTCAGTTAGGCACAAATTAGGCTACTTGAAGTTGCCCTACAGTTCACAGACACACTATTTATTAATTTGTTCTTTTTTCTCCTGTGTACCATTGTGTGTATTTCTTATTGCTGTGCTTTTAGTTTTGCTGAGTTTTTCTTCTACAAACTATAATCTACCATTTATTCCATCCAGTATATTTTTTACATGAGAAATCATCATTTCATCTTAAAAGTTTGGCATTTTGTCTTTTTCTATCTTCTACATCTGTACTTGAATTTTTGAGCATGTGAAATAACTACATTAACTCTTTTGATACTTCTGCCTTCTGAATCTGGCATTTGTGATAGTCCTGCTGGTTTTGATTGGGTTTTCCCCTCATTATTGGGTACATTTTTCTGCTTCTTTGCATGCCTAGTAATTGAGTGCCAGACACTGTGGGTTTTATTTTGTTGAGTGTTAAATATTTGTATAATTCAACAAATATTGCTGAAGTTTGTTCTGGGGTGTTAAGTTACTTTGGAAACAATATGGTTCTTTTGAATTTTGGCTTAAAATTTTGTTAGGCAGGACTAGATCCATGTTTAAACTAAAACTAATTGTTTACTTTTGAAATAAGACCATTCTGGGTATTCTACCATGTCTTCTGAATTATGAGTTTTGTTCTCCGTGACTGGAGGAGCACACAATGTTTCTGGTCCTGTGTGAGTGCCGCTATGATTCTTTCTTATTTGTTTGGGTAGTTCTTTCTCTAGCTTCAGATAATTTCCTCACATGCACGTGTTTATCAATGCTCTGCTGAATACTCAAAGGAGACCCTTTGAAGGGTTTCTCCTCTCTGTCTGTTTTTTCTTAAAGCTTTTGCTGCCTTTATTTCTCCAGATTCTCAGCATTATTTTCTCAACTCAGGGAATCTGCAATAGTCTGCCCAAGTTCTCCCGCTCTGTGCCAAGGCCTATAAACTCTCTCATGGCAGTAAGCTGAGAAAATCTGCTCACTTTGCTTGCTTCTCATCTCTCAGGGATCACTTTTCGGAATTGTGGTTGTTTCAAGCGGGAGGACAAACCTGGTCCCTGTTACTCCATTTTTACCTAAAGCAAAAGTCCAACTCATAATTTTTAAAATAAGGAACTGATAAATCCCAAATTGCAAATAAAATAATTTGGTATTTGCAAAATCATTATGATTGAAAAGACTGTTTCTTTTGAATCTGTCATATTTTTTATCTATATCAACCAATCCAAAATTTATCTCATTCATCTTTCAATTTCCATCTCAAATATTATATCACATTTCCCTCAGGCAGAAGATTTTTTCTCCTCTGAATTTACATTATTCTTTTTACTTTATCTATATGTTTATCTTATTCCTTATACTAAATTTTGAACTATTAGAAGGGAGGTTTTGAATTCTTATTTTTTATATCTGCCACAGCAACATGCATTGTAGTCACACCATTTTCAAGGGAAACGAGGAGTGTCTGTGACATGGGATGAAATATCCAGCAAAGACATGAGATAGCTCTGTTACCCCCTAACAAAGCTTATGTTGTTAATCATTTCAAATTTGTTAATTGAAATAGAGAACTGTTTTTGTCTCCTAAAATATGAGCATAATCAATAGATGCCCTATTAATAAACAACATATTTCTAAACGCTTTACATTAATAGGAGAAAAACATTTAACCTTAAAGATCAAAACATGTAAAACAAAAGCGATCTCTGTATCTGACCGCTAACACTTCATTTTAATTTGCTCAGTATGTGCCTATACCTCAGTCCCCTAAAAACAGTGGTCATTGTAACATACTGTAGGTTCTGCAAGTAAGGAGATTCAACTTTCAATAAGAAGGACCCCTTGGAATTCCTCTGACCTTCAATAATTAAGATCACTAGAAATATATATATATTTGTAATATATTTTATTGATTATGCTATTACAGTTGTCCCACTTTTCCCCCCTCATCTCCCTCCACCCAGTCCCCTCCATTCCCTTAGGCAATCCCCTCCTTTAGTTCACATCCATGGGTCATGCATAGTTCTTTGGCTAGTCCATTTCTTAACATCCCCCTGTCTGCTCTGTACCAATTTGTACTTCTCAATCCCTGCACCTTTTTCCTTATTCTCCTCCTCCCCTTCCCAGCTGGTAACCATCCAAATGATCAGCATATCTATGATTCTGTTTTTGTTCTGCTTGTTTGCTTAGTTTGTTTTTTAGATTCAGTTGTTGATACTTATGAAATTATTACCATTTTAATATTCATAGTTTTGATCTTCTAAATAAGTCCCTTTAACATTTCATATAATAATAGCTTGGTGATGATGAACTCCTTTAGCTTTACCTTGTCTGGGAAGCACTCTATATGCCCTTCAATTCCAAATGATAGCTTTGCTGGATAAAGTAATCTAGGTTGTAGGTCCTTGCTTTTCATCACTTTGAATACTTCTTACCAGTCCTCTAGCCTTCAAAGTTTCTTGTGAGAAATTAGGTGACAGTCTTATGGGAACTCCTTTGTAGGTAATGTCTGTTTTTCCCTTTTTCCTTTGATTCTCTTTATCTTTAACCTTTGGCATTTTAATTATGATGTGTCTTGGTGTGGTCCTCTTTGTGTCCATCTTGTTTGGGACTCTCTGTGCTTCCTGGACTTGTATGTTTAGTTCGTTCACCAAATTAGGGAAGTTTTCTTTCATTATTTTTTCAAATAAATTTTCAATTTCTTGTTCTTCCTCTTCTTCTTCTGGCACCCCTCTGATTCAAATTTTGGTACATTTGAAGTTTGTTCCAGAGGCTCCTTATCCTATCCCCATTTTTGGGATACTTTTTTTTTATTGCTCTGATTGAATGTTATTTTCCTCCTTATATTCTAAATCATTGATTTGATTCTCTGCTTCATCTACTCCACTGTTGATTCCCTGTAAATTTTTCTTCACTTCACTTATTATAACCATCATTTCTGCCTGAGTCTTTTTTATACTGTTGAAATATTCAATGAGTTCCTTGGGTATCCTAATAATCAGTATTTGAACTCTGCATCTGATAAGTTGCTTATCTCCATTTTGTTTAATTCTTTTTCTAGAGTGTTGTTCTGTTCTTTTATTTGGGCCATATTTCTTTGTCTCCACCTTTTGGTATCCTCAGGTAGAGCTACTTTGATTCTCTGTCTTAGTAACACAGCCTATTATAGAAAGTACTCCAGTAAGTTGGATAAGGCAGAGCTTTAGGTAATTGCCTAGGTGGGGAAACTTGTGTGAACCAGGTTGATGGACCCTCTAATGTGGTGTGGAGGGTCCTGATTTTTATCTACAATGAATAGATGTGGAACTGCCCATTCTGTATCTCCACATCTCTGCCCCTACTACCCATCTGGATAAATGTGACTTCTTTAATTCCTTGGTTGTCACACTTCCATATAGCTTGATATTCTGACAATTCTGATATTCTGCAAAATAGTAGTTTTATAGTTTAGTTGTAATTTCTCCAGCAGTTGTGCGAGGAGGCAAGCTGTGTTTACCTATGCCTCCATCTTGACCTGGAGCCCATATATACACACATATATATGTGTGTGTGTGTGTGAATACATATATATTATATATATGTGTATATATATATTTTAAGATACTTTCTTTTTTCTTTATTTAGAAATATTTTTTAGCCTACACTTACTTTGTGTTTGCCAACAAATCTACATAATAATAAAAAACTATGCTACCAATAAAATGATACGCATATATATCTTACTATACAAATGTGCATTTCTTAGCATTTTGGACCTTGAACAAATTTATTTGGAGCAAATACATGTATATTTTCTTGCCTTTTTTTCTCAAGCACTTTGTGTGATGGTAATGTACTGAGATGATAAGTAATTTGAAGAATATATCAAACATTATTTTTATTGAAACAATAAATTATTTGAAGGCAGAAACCAAACCTTATTTGTTTTTCTTTTATTGATTGTGAAAGAAAATGTAATTTCAAATTTAACCTTTTTTGCCACTAGCCAACAAGCATTTGTTGAGTAATTATTATGTGACAGATTTTTTTCTTATGCATAAAGTTGAACCAGGGGTAAGTATTCTCTTATTGCCCTCAAAGAACTTGTACCTTTAGTGGGAGAATAAAGACATGAAATAAATACTGTATGGTGTTTCCTATGCTGTAATAGAGATGTATACCAGTAACAGTGCGAGTGGAAAAAAAAAGGGGGAGGAATCTATGATGTCAAAAAAGGCTCCACAAAAGATAGATCAAGCTGAATATTCAAGAACAAGTATGACTTTATGAAAGGAATATTCTAGGCAGAGCAAATAATCTAAACCAATTGAAAGTTGAGAAGCATAATAATTCTTGGCACTCTATGAGAATTGCCAGCAATTTGATACGGTTATAGGTTGGGGCAGAAAAGAAAAGTAATTAAAGGGGACAAAGAGGGGTGTAAAATGGGAAGGGGAAGCTGGAAGAGATGATATTAGAAAAACAGGCAGGGAGTAGAGATTGAAATTCTTGTATTTTGTTCAAAGAGGTTTAGTTTAGCAGGGTTTCTCAGTAGAGGGTGCTTTAAGTTTTTCTTGGTCAGGACTTTTCAAGTATTGCAGGAGAGTTAGCTTTTCTTCCCTCTACCCACTAAATGTCAGTAGTGCTCACTAGTCATTGGGACATCCAAAAAACCCTCCATTCAGTTTTTCTGAATAGTCTTTAAGAGTGGTACCATCTTTGCTTGAGAACCACTGAAGGATGAAAAGCTGTTAATTGTGTTAAACAGAATTTTATAATTTGATTTGTTCACCTTTTCCTTATTCCTGTCCTCCTTCTTTTATTTTTGAATACTGACTGTGAAGTTAATATATAGCACACTATGTACAACTATGGGAGCTTTCATTCTATAAGAACATATTTATTTCCAATGATGAGTAACATTTATGTATAGGAAGAATTCATGTCACTAGAGTGATTTTTCAAAAACTTAAAACATTTATTATACAACTGACACATGATCATTGAGGACAAATTAGAAAACAAATAAACCAGTCTGGAGAAAATACAAATCTACCATATTTGCTTAACCAGGAGTGACCACTTAACACTGCGCTGTATGTCCTTTCTCCTTCAAACCTATTTGATGTACAACCATTGTTCCAGTTTAGTAACGACTTACGCCATATATTTTGATGGACATTATATTTCATGATATAATTTATAGTTTGTTTTATAATTTATTCAACCACTATGACATTTTCACATTACATCAATTTTCTACTAAAATTTTTTTTGTGTCAGATCTCTATATACATCTCACTGATTGTTTTCTTAAATTCCTAGAAATAGGCTGAAAGGTCTTTGTATTATAAGACTTTTAAATATGTATTTCCAAATTTTCTTCTGGAAAAAATTTTCACTATTCAGTAATATCAAAGGATATCAGTTTGTTCACATGTTTAGTAAATGTTGCTTTCATTTGAAAAATCTCTTAAAACTGCTTAGCAATTGGATAACACAAACACTAAGCAGACACACATTATATACACTTATTTGAGTTTGTGGAGTTGAATATTTTTCCTGTTTAATGTTTATTAATCACTTGTTTCTACTTCTATAAATTGACTGTTTATATCTTTTAAGACTTTTTCATCTTTTTCTTTGGGTGGTATAACTACTTAGTCTCTTCTAAATATAGATTTTTCATTTGTCTTTCAATATTGTTTATGGTGATTGTTTAGACATTCTAAACATTTTGATAAATAATGAACATAAACTATCACCCTTTCTTTTTCCTTTATTTTCTTTAGAAAAGACTTGTCTACTCCAAGTTTACCTGAATATTCATCATATTCTAGTAATTTTGTGATTTCATGTTTTACATTTAATCTTCAATCCATATAAAATTTATTTTGCTGTAAGTTATGAAGTAGATCTCTAACGTTGTACTTTCTCAAATGGCTGGCCATTTGTTCTTTATCAATTGTTGAATGTATTGTCTTTTCTTACTAATTTCAAATACCTTAATCATATATGAAATTCTTATATAAATACTTTAGTCTATGTGGGGATATTTTAATTTGGTCAATTTTTAAATTTAATTTTTAACTCATATATTTGGTATGTAGGAAAGTTAGAGTTGTATATATTTATTTTATAGCTGGCTACCTTATTAAGATCTCCCATTAAATTTTTTGATTTTTAAAATTGATTTCTTTAGAGCCATTACGTAAAAATTATATTATCTGGAATTTTTGTTACCTTCTTTTTATTTCTGCTAACTATTTTTTAAACTTAGTGATATTGGCCAGAAAAATCTAAAGCAATATTAAATAATAACGGTTATATCCTTATTTTATTATATCATTCAATGGCAAAACTGCGAGTAATGGTGACTATTTGTTTCAGACTGCTATTTATTATTTTAAGAAAATATATTGGTTTTTCTTTGTTACCAAAATCAGCAATATTCAGCAAATATCTTTTCAGTTTCTATTAAGGTAAGATTTTATGTGATCTATTAATACGTTTGAAAATAATGACCACTTATATATTTATAGACATTTTCTTAGACCAATTCCTATCAATAGACATATTATATATATCAAAATTTCTGATTTACTAATATTTATTTAAGATTTTTGCACCTGGAAATAACAACTAAAACTCTAATTTTCTTTCTGTGTTTTATATGTCAGTTTTGATATTATGTTCTGTTAGTTTGGAGTTACAGAATAGCTCTTGGTTTATACATTTTCAATTGCCTAACTCACTTGTATATTTTCATTAAATTAAACATATTCATAATCAGACCCTTAAAAAGAAGAGAAACCAATTTATTTGTTTGTTTTATACTAAAAGAGAAATGAGAAAGTGGAACCAATAGCTCATTCCCCTATGCTCTTACTTGTGCCCTGGAGATAGTAGAACTACAGTTTTCTCTGCAATGAGTGTGTCTTGTAGCAGGTGCGATGTTGATGACCTCTTTGAGACCCTGGCTTGAAATGTATAAAGCCTTCTTTGATTCACAGTATGTTCAGCAAAAAAAATACACTCGTACACAGCCTGAAAAGTAGGTGTGCCAACGTAACTTTTGCTTTTTGTTTTCAAGGGGTGAAACCAATGAGAATATTTGATTAAAAAAATTAATGACACATTTATACTTAAATTACTTTAAAAAATGTAAGCCTTAAGTCTAGATAACTATAAGGATTTTAAATATTCTACACAATTTTAGATGTTTGAGATAATAGATTTAGAATTTTATTTTTTGAAGTTGAAACAGTTTGTGTCATTAGAATTACCCATTCTAGGGAGAATTGAATAAGATATACCTCTAAAGCTACCTGTGCCATAAAGATTTTTTTTTTCCTGGTACTGCTGAATTTCAATCACTTTACTACATCTTGAAGTGGGGTACCAAGTGTGTTTATCTTTTAGAAATTCTCAGTCTTTGGCTTGTTGATAGTTCCTGTTTCTCTTTTCTATCTTTAAGACATAGTGGTTTTTGTTCTTTTAATTTTTATTTTAAAAACATTTTAATAAAACTTTGAGGAGAAGTAAACTCAAATTAACAGGTAGAACCAGATGTTTCTGTGAGCTGTTCAGAGTGATAGGCAAACATTCACAGTGGTACTTCTCACTGTTTAACACAAGGAGCAGCTGATCAGCGGTGGAAAAGAATACAGGAAAAAAGCAGATGAAGACAGGAAACTTCCTGATGATACTTGAATCTCTGGTTCCAGTCTTTCTGAAGCAAGCGTGCTTCCCTGCCTGTAAGTTCTACAGGTCATCTCTTAATCTTTATAATACATTTTTTCCCTTTACTTAAGCCATCACAGCTGGTTTCATCTTCTTAAAATCAGCAAATGTAAGCACATGTGCTACACCAGAGAGAGATGCAGAAATGTTTGGAGTAAGGGATCTTCTTTGTAGGGGGTTGAGGCCCCTCAACAGATAGTAATTGGGAATTAATGCTCATGTGACTCACTTGTCCTCCTAGGTGGGCAGGGTCTAAGGACATCTAGGTTACACATTTTAAATAACATAAAAACTGAAAACAGGCCCTATTGCAAAATCCACACTGTCCATAATATAAAAACAAATAATGGCCCAGTTGCTTTCAACTGCTTCTGAGACCAAAAAGAAATTTCTCCCTAGAGTCCTCATGGAGGAGACTCTGTACAATGTACTGAAAAGAAACACAATGCCAAGTGGTCATGCTTTTTCGAATATTTGTCCTCACATGTAAGTCTCCAGTTGGGACTTTTGCTTTAAATGAGCTCTTAGTAAGATCAAAGTAAACAAAGATTTCCCTCCACTGGGTCCAAGCATTACCTCAGAATAAAAACATAACCAAAAGAAAAAAAAAAAGCTATAGAAATCAAACATCTCAGGGAATTTACTGGATTTTCTGTTTATTAGAGTCATTAGTCAAGTTGGCCGCCAAAAAATAAACAAACAAAAAACGACATCGACAACACAAAGAAAGAGCAGTTTGGGTTAGAATTATCCCTCCCAGCAATGGAGTACGTCTACATAGATGGAGTAACCAGGGTCGGGATGCTCAGGATGAAACTCATTTGAGGAGTAGAGGAGGGTCCGCTTGGTTTGTAGATTTGCCATCACTGATTATTCTCCAGATCTCAACCTGATTGCCTGACTGTGAGCACGGATAAAATCAAACAGACCAAAGGGCTAAATGTTGGTTTGTATAATTAACCAATTCTGAGAGCTCTCAGTAGAAACTGATTTGATTTTCAACTTTTATGAAGTTTTTCTACCAGAGGATTATTATGGTCATTGAAATTAGAAGTGGAATTGTGGTTGAACCCTCAATAACATGATATAAATGCTAACATTGCTATTTAGCTGTTAAGCTGAACAATTAAGAACAACAGAAGGGACAGGGTGTCCCTGAGAGAGCTCTAATTTCAATATTGGGGTTGCCAATTTGTTAGCCTTTCACTCCTTTCTTAAGGGAAATTCTGGGTTGTAAAGAACTTACTGAAGGCCTATATTCAAGCAGAAAATTAGGAGCTGCACTTTCTAAGGACATGTTTAACCTCCTCCTCCTTTGAGGGTGGTACAGTTTTCACATTCATGTGCCTCAAAATCTTGTAATATGAGAGATTCTCTATGATGAATCAGTTGTAAAAGCTAATTACCTTGGGAACAATCTTGCCCTTTACAAGTATTTGCATAGCTCATTATTTTTCTGAAAAAAAAAAAAGGGGCATATTAGGGTGCTGCTATGAAGATTTGATTTATAGGCATCCTATGTGATAGAAAATCAGGGCTGAAGTTCAATAGTCATACAGCATAATTCCAACAGTTAATTTGCTCTTATCTGCTAAGATATCAGTAGACATTTGAATAGTGGATATCAATGGCAAAGAGTTATAATATATTTATTAGATAATGAATAAGATTTTTATGGTAATTAAAATAGGGAGGCAAAAAGAATGAAAGCAGAACTTATAGGATCACAAAAAGCAAATCAGTTAAAAGTGGAAAACATACATGTTTTGAAAAAAAATAGACATAGTCTGTCCTATGTTATTCCTAGATTGACAGTGAATTTTATTTTTGCCCCTACATTTACAAAATATGAATATGTGAGTGTTGTACAATTCCTACACAACAGAACTGGGTGAGTCCTTGGGTGAGAAGCCACAGAAAGGTAAGCACTGTTAATGGGGTATAATATTATCTTTCCAATTTATTTTATGTCTATACTATCATGTCACTATTGCTATAAAAGTGGGTTATGTATTTTTTCTTCAATATTGAACATTATATGTAACTTTCCATGCCATTTTATGTGGGAGAAATGTTTTAATCATACACATCAATATCTTTGCAAGTTAATAAAAACATTTTAGGCCTATTACTTGCTTTGCCACATTTGTCAATCATAGTATCTGGTGCTTAGTAAATTATTAAGTATATTTTAAATGGAGTTAACAGACATATTTGCTAGAACCTTAGCCACTGAGGAGGTTTAGACTTTTTGGTTGTTACTTGTGCTAAGTAGAATGATATCCTGCATGGTCCTCCGCCCCCAACCAAATACCTGAAATCTGTGATTGTATTATCTTACATGGTAAAAACAAACAAACAAACAACAACAACCTTTGCTCTTGTGATTAAATTAAGAATCTTGAGTTGGGGAAGTTATTCTGGATTATCCAGATGGGCCAAGGGTAATCATAAGGGTTCTTGTAAGAGGGGAGCTGAGGGGCCAGATTCAGAGGAGGAGATGAGGGCAGATGCAGAAGGCAGAGACGAAAGATGTTTGATAATGCCATGCTGCCGTCTGCGAAGGCGAACAATGAGGCCATGAGCCAAGCAGAGCCAGTAGCCACTAGAAGCTGAAAGAAGCAAGGAAATGAATCGTCTCTACAAGCCTCTGGCAGGAATGCCACCCTGCCAGCTCATTTTAGACGTCAGACCTGCTGAACTCGAAGATCATAAATGTAACTGGTTGGTTTTTTTGGGGGGTTGTTTTTTGGGGGGGTTGAGCTTGTGGTAATTTCTTACCCTAGTGATAGGAAATGAATGCATTATTCTATTACTGACCTGCATTAATTACTTCCTTAAGTTCTTCATGTTATAGGTTGGAAACTATGATATTTCATTAGTCCTTAGATTCCTTTCAGATAAAGCCCTCAGGGATTGCACGTTTTGTGTAATGAAGCAGAACTCAGATTTTTTGTCACTCTCCTGACTTACAATATCTCTTATAAAGAAGGGACAGCATGCTTACTTTAGTACCCTCAGGGCATTTTTACCACATGTTAGTTTGGCTCTAATATATGTTGCTTTCTCTGCTCTGCTCAGTAAATAAAAGCTGCGTAGCATCATAATGACAGGGGATGGGGAACTCTGCCATCCTTTACAAGTCTCAGAGAGGGGTGCCCAGTCCAGGCCAAGACAGAGAAGTGGTGCCGCCAGTGAAGATGGCTGTAGGTGGAAACTCTGGACATTCACTGATTTCTTGGTGCTCCAAGGGATTGGGTTGTGAGCTCACTGCATGAGTGAAATGGTCCATTGTTTCAGAGGCTACCTACATACCAGATTAAGAGGTTACAGAGGAAGGCAGTAATAGTAAAGAGGCCACAATTGGTAGATCTTAAGAGCTAGTTTTTCATTGGCAGCTAATAGGCCTGGAATGAAACCTCTGTAGGTGCCCAATCCCCTTTGTGGTCAGCTCAAGGTGGGCCAAGCAGCAGGTTCAGTGTATAAAATGCATGACTCAGAATGACTCAGTGCTACCTGGACTTGTTTGCACCATGAACTAAGATGAATGAATGACTTGATATGCTGTGTACACATGGTATAGCTACTGAGGAATTGAGCAAAAAGCTGGAATATTCTTCAGTTATATGTAAGATTAGGACTAGAAGCCCACAAGGTACCATAAATACTCTCATCTCATGACTGAAGTTTTAAGCCTATAGTAATTAGGCTCCATAAAAAAAAAGTTATAGAATGAGGAATATCATTAAGAAAATTTACTTTACTAGATTCAAAAATAACTTTTTGGTTAAACTGACAGAACTATGAAGTCAAATAAAAAATACTTTTCCACAGAAAACCTCTTGGAAATTAGAAGGAGAGTTTTTCTTCCATTGCTTATACATCAATGGTTAGGTCCCAGACGTCTAATGGCTGTTCTTCCTGATTGGTCAGGCAGACTTGACTCTGCCTGCCTGTATGACTGCTCTGTGGAGCAGGGACCAGATGTATCTATCTGGCACTTTGCTGGCATTTTCATGTGTCTGACTGAATTGTACCAGCTCAGTGTTTCCATGTTCTCATTAGAGAAGTGAATGAATAAACAACCGAACACACCAAGCTAGCCGTTAATTCATACTGAGGACCACCACAAAACATGGTAAATAAAAAACCAGTATTGTGCAATGGGTCTCAGGAGCAGCTGATTTACAAGAAATTTCACATTATAATCAGGATAGTTGAATTTACTGACTTACTGGGTTTGACACAACTATGGTTTTCTATTTCTTCTCATCTGTTGGACAAACTGTTTATTTCTCACAGAAACAGTTATTAGTTGCTTTGGTGCTCAGGCTCAGAGGCCTCGTTTGTGGCTGGTTAACATTTTGCTAAAAGCTTTGTTAAAATAAAATAGACCATTTTCTAATGTGTGTGGAAACTCTGGGGATGGGAAGAAGGAGCCCTTTCTTACTGAGAAAAAAAACCCCTAATTTTGCTTTGGTTTCAATACAGTATTCATTTCTTATTTGACTCATGAACAATTCAATATATGCAGCTTACTCAGTTTGGGATAATGTTTGGTTGTAGGGTATTGTGAATAAGAAATAACATAAATAATTCTTGAAATATATTTTTATATTATTAAAGAACACATGTATTTAAAGAGAATGTCTTCTTTGTGTTTAGTTTCTATTTATCAAGGAGTGTGACAGCACTTAAAGGTGCCCTCATTCAAACCTAAACAAGGGCTAACAATGTTTTCTGAGGGTAATCAGTTACTTGGGGAGTCAACTTGGGGAGGTGACAAGCTACCACTCAATGTGCCAATGGCAACAACTTCCTCCTCCTCACCATTTCATCATATTAACTGCCACTTCCTTTCAGTGTTTACAAAGCATGCTTTGTGCATGGCTTGGGTTCAGGTGATGAAAGTCTTTCATAATTAAGCAGCACTGTTCCTGACCGAAAAATCTCAACCAAGTGCTCCTTGAGCCCTGCCCTGAGAAAGCTGCAGGAGGGGCAATGTGGTGTGGAGCAAAGAGCATCAGAGTAGGAGTCAAAAGGGAGAGGTGCTCTTTTAGCTTTTTTCCTGGTCCTGTGATCCTGTGTGCATTTTCCTGGTTATCTCATGTGATAACACATGTGGCCTGCTAATAACACAGGGTGATGTGTGACGTAAACCAAGAATGTGGAAGTGCTCTGTAGTCCATAATGTACTGGACAAAGATTAGATGTTCCTGGTATTTGATTTCACAGAGGCTTTGCCCTGACTGATCCTAGTCTCTCTACATGGTCAACATCAGCCCCTGGTATCTCAGCCCCTCAGAGCAGCAGAGCCCCCTCCTTCACAGCTGGAAGACAGAGCCATCCTCAGAACTGGGTTTTTCCATTCTGATGGCTCATTCTTCTCGCCTCCTCCAGCTCCCATCTACCGTGTGCAGATGCACCTTAGGGATGTGGCCTGTTGCCTCCCCACACACAGTGTGTTCCTCTCAGAGGGCACACACCCAGGACACAGGAGTGTGGCTCCCACACCCCACCCTCACCCTCAGGAGAACAGTTTAGCACACCTCATTGTCCTTACTACACCCACGCTTTGCTCTTTCCTGCTGCCCCGCAGCCCCCCCCCCCCCACTCCATGTGGCCTCTCAATGTTCCCATGTACTGGAGGCGGCAGCATCATTTCCCTTTCATTATCAGGTTCTCAGGATGTAATTTGCTCTCTCTGACTCAGAATGGGTTCAAGCACTTCTGACAACTTGTTTACAAATTGTCAGCAAAATCAGGCAAAACAAATTGAGAATTGGTGCTGATAAGGTGAAAAAGGATTGAGTCCATTTGTTCACACTTCTCAGTCCCAAGATGGGCCTACAGGCAAAAAGGAATTGCAGAGAAAGGGAGGGAGGACTCAAAGAGATTAAAGAAAATGGAAGCAAGGGGGAGAAAACACAGCCTTCCAGGAAGGGCTGAAACAACTGGAAGTATTTTGACCTAAAGGCAAAGTATGCAAAAATGCTAGCCAGCTGTTCTTCATCTTCACAAAAGGAGGAAACAAGGAAACGTTTTAAAATGTAGCAAGAAGGACTTAGGTTAGATATAAAGAAGAATATCTTACTAATGTGGGATGTTAAATGTTGCAAGGTTTACAAAGGGAGTCTGTGGCAATCTTCCAATATCAGGATGGATTCCATTTGGGTAGAATGGTTTATATAAAGTATTTCACAATTTTTCTCAAATGTCGATACATTCATTTTGGCAATTAAGCAAATAAATTGGAGATGTCATGAAATAACTGCCTTTATATCTTCAAGCAAGTTTTGAGTTTTCAATTGTGCTAAAATATATATAACATAAAATTAAACATTTGAACCGTTTTGAAGTATTAAGTACATTCACACTATTGTGTAACCATCACCACTGACTGCCTCCAAAACCTTTCCATCATCCTCAGCTAAAACTGTACCCATTACACAATAATTCCCCGTTACCCTCTCTCCCCAGCTCCTGTAACCATTAACTGACTCTCTGTTTCTATGAATTTGAGATTTTTCAACATTGCTGGTTACCCTACAGAGTGAACTCCACCTTCCCAATGTGAAATCTAAAGTATTCTATGCTCTAGCCCCTTCTGCCTGTAAGGTGAAGAAGACATGGGACCTGTTCTCTGTCGATGAGGCGTGACCATGTGAGTGCTGGATCCACAAATATGTAATGTGAGAAGCAGGCAGGCCAGGAGCATCCATGTGGCTGGGGCAGGGTGGAAAGGTTGCTTATGGGACCAGCAGCTTTCCAAGTTGGGCTGGGCCAGCATGATTGGTGAGGTGGAGGCAGCCTTCCTTGTGGCAGAGGGGACTTGTTTATGATACTGGGGTGAAGCATGCCCTCTTCCAGGATAGTCAGTTGGTGTGAGGAGGAGCTGGGAGTAATTCCTAAAAGCTGTTTTCAGACTCCGTCTTTGGTCTTCCTGTGATACTATAATCCACTCAACGTACTGCAATAAACCCCTTCCCTCTTTCACCAGGTACAGTGGATTCCGTTATCTACTTTTATGAACCTTGACCAATACAGGGGCACTTATCTTCCTCTATTAATTCCTTCCATAGGCAGTTTTTTCCTTCCTGTAGACAATGAGGGAAGTGAGTTGGACCAGGAGGGCCAGGCAGTTGATATAGCCAGGACATCTTTCTCCTGCAGCCTCTTTGTGCTGCTTTGATATGGTTGTGTATGTGTTGGAAGGTTGGGGTAGGAAGATACAGGATTTTGAAATGGACTCAACAGAATTAGCATGAGGATGTCTCCACCTTTCTCACTGGGACTTCCTGAGATGCTCTCCCTCACAGAAACTTTCCTGTGCACATCTACGTGTTCAAAACAGATTTTTATTTGACACCTTAAATTCTTAACCTCATCTGAGAAACAATTTCCCCTCCCACTGAGCCTAACGATGTGAGCCCATGTTCTGTGGGAAAGAGTGTGTTTTGCAGGGGTAGGGAGAAGTTTATTAATAATCCCAAGGGATCATTGTTAACTTTAAGGAAGGGGAGTCGTGCGTACCTGTCCCCGCTGGCACTCCACAGCAGGCTGCCACGCTGCTGTGGGCGCAGAAGCAGTTTGCTTGTTTCCTCCCCTTGTGTAGATCCAAGAGTGTCTGCAGCTCCTCAAGGCCAGGTCCTGCACTTAATTGTAGTCCTCACTGTTTCAGTATGGGAAAGTGCTTCATAAATGTTCAGTTCTTGGCTAATCTATGTAAACATGAGCTTGTACGTGTATCTGGCTACAGTCTCTTCTAAATTTCAGCATTTGTCTTTAATTCATTATGCTATATGTTTATTCTATTTTAGCTGTTATGTTTTTAATCTCTAAAATGTCTTCCTTGGACCTGCCTTTTTTTCATTACATTCTATTCTTATTGTGAATGTAATATATTCTCACATCATGGCCAGGAAATCAATTAGTATTGGCAGATTGATTAAGAGAGCAAACTCGGGTCAGGCTGCCCCTGTTAGAATCACTTAAGAGCTCTGTGTCCTTGGTTTACTCATTGCACCTCTCTGTGCCTCACTTTCCTTATCTGCAAAGTGAGGAGAGTGATGATATATATATGCTGGGTAAGGTGGTTGTGAGGAATACATGTTCATATATGTGTGTGTGTATTCATATATATTCCTTACAACAATGCTTGATACCAAGTAAATGTTATATAAATGTTATTATATAGAAATAGAAGTTCTCTTCTATTTTTTTATGCAAAATTGGTTTCTCTTCTCTGTTTTATAATTTTGGTCTTTTTCTTTTATGCTTCTAGTTTTCTTATTTATTCTTTGTTACCCAACCACTTTTAAAAATAAAGAATGAGGCTCTTTATTCTAAGTGATTTGTGTAGGTTTCCTCTGCTGTGGTGTGAATAGGTCTTTTCCCAAATAGTACCTTCCACTGAATTGAAATATGACTGGCAGTTTTATATATGTAGAGCAGGACATATCAACTAACCTGATTTGTTTCGGGGTGAGGGATACAGACATCAGCTGACAGGTTGCCATTTCTGTAAATGCTAGAACACAGCGGTTTTAGATTTCTAAACCCAACAGAAGCCTTAGCAGTTCAACCAATTATTAATCAGAGACCTTAGGCTGCTTCGCTCTGTGCTTCCTGGTGTGAGGAAGGAGGGACAGGAGGTACATTGTGGGCGGTGGGGGGCTGGTGTATTTTGTTCAAGTACCTCCAGATGATCTTCCAGTTTACTCTATTTCTCATTTCTACATGCTGCCTTATTTGCCAGCTTCAACCTGGTGCCTCCAATGGTACCTCCATCTTCGAGGCAATCTGCAGTTAGTGGATTTGAACTTGCATTTTGTTCCGTTCTGTTTCATGAGTTGTAGACTCTTATCTACTTTTTGTCTTTCAAAAATTTGTTGAAATCTCTTTTCTAATGGTACTACCTCTATCATCCATTATCTTCTTTGATAATAAAATTAATTTTTTGTATTCTATATGATATCTTAAAATTACTGGGATTTCCATGATGTCTTGAGATCAATGGAGATTGGTTGTTCCTTCTGGCCTCTTGATTTAGAAGTAATATCACAAGTGTTATTGTTTGGATCACTGGAGATTACCAGTTAATCATTTATCCCCTATTCTTGATTTCAAAACAATTGAAAATAAAGATAATAGTCTTCTACCTCAAAAAAAAAAAAGGCTACACATATTCAGAGGTATTAATTCTTTCTCTTTCCCAAATAAGAAAGCAAGATTAATAGATGTTAGTCTCTCCCTAATTTCATCAGTCAATTAAGTCACTCCTTGGGGAAAAGGGAAGTAAAATGAGGAAAAAAAAGTTGTACTCAGCCCCACAGTGCTCCCTGTGAGGTGAGACATACTGGTAGTTCTTATTGTATGAGCTGAGGTAGGGACTGGAGAGGAGCGGACAGTAGTGATGTCCCTTTCTAATTATTGTATAGATGAAGTACCTGAGAATTTAGGGGGCTAAAATATTATAAAATTTGTAATAGATAAAGCTAGATTCTAGTATTTTAAATTTGAAGCACTTTCATCCTTCTTCTGTGCTACATTCCTTTTTTATAATATGAGCTCAAACATCAACACACTAAATCCTATTCAATAAAATTAATAATGTTCCCTTAGAATTAGACTTTCTCACACAGTCACCATATTATAATTCCTAAGGTAAGAAAGAGAACTAATACATTTTAGAAATTTTTTAAAAAATACTGGAAACTGAAGGATTATAAGGATCTCATTGATCTACAACATTTTATTAGCCAGAGTTAATTTTTTATTTTTTTACTTTTCAAACTTTTGGATATACGTATTTTCTACTTTATTTTCTGAATTTCTCATTTCAGCCTTTGGGCTTGTGGGGAAATAGCTGACTCCATTTCCCCTACCAGTACCCAGTAGTAAATCTCAAGTGTCTGTATTTCTTAGCATCACAAAAAGCACAAGAAGAAACGGCTCCCTGAGGAGACAATGAGTGTTGTGAGTCATCTGACCCTGCAGATGGCTAGGATTCAGCAAAAGTCCATTTTACAGGTGATAGCTCCCAACACGGCTCCTCTCACAAAATAGCTGATGATGACATTTGGCCATTTTCATTAAGCATCTATTTTTTTTGCTCTGCTCAGTTTGAGATCAATTTCTAAATTATAATCCCTGGAGGACAACTGAAACAGGAAAATGTTAGGGTGCTAGCACACAGAAACTGCTTTCTTTCACCCTGAGATTCCATTAAAGCATCTTCGGCCCTTTACTGGCAGTTTTTATAATGAGAATTTCCATGTTATTTGACAAAAAGGAACAACTAGCTGAAACAAAGCTTTCTGTTGTCTTTTCCCTTGTAGCATAAAAATGATAAAGTCAAAGAGAATGTATTTTTTCATTCAGCCAAAACAACACCAAATTTGTGATCTGATTTAACTGAATAATTTAGAAACAGTATTTCTTCCTTCATTCCAGTATTTCCAGGGCACCTATGATGTGTTTGTTACTCTGTGTGCTCAGAAGTGGTATATAAAGATGGCCAGACCAGGACCCTGCTTTAAAGAAGCTCACCATCTAGAGAGGGAGACAGACGAATGAGCTGTTACAAAGTTACGTGACCCTCCCTATGATGGGATGTGCTTCAGGTGAATACGGGAATACAGTATAATGGAGAATAACAGCTATCTACCTGGTGCAAAGAGGAGAAGAGGCATAAGGGGTCATCTTTGAGCTGAACCCTAAAAAGCAAAGACAGACTTTTCAGAAAAAAACAAGATAAGAAAGTGCATCCTCTGCAGAGGAAATAGAATATTATATAAGGAGGAATGAAAGAGGACAGCATGATCAGAACTTAAATTTTGGTATCTAGAGCACAGTGTGAAGTGAAGGGAGAATAGGGGGACAGTAGATGAGACCAAAGAAAAGACAATGGCTTTGTCAATGTAAGAAGGACTGTATACTTGTTCCTCTAGATTTGTCTTTTCTTATGTGACAGTTTCTTATGTACTTTTTCATGCGAGGATTTCTGGTGGCACACTAAAGATGTGAATTTGTATCCACACTTTCTGCAGAGCTCTTTGGGTCACAGAGTGAGTAGAACCTCATCCTGCCTTGATTACAAGAAGGAGGAAAAGTTCCTCATGTTTCATGGACATGTGTTTTCCTTGGCCCAGACCTGACACCTCTTTGCCACCTAACTTACCTGCAGCAAATCTCACCCCTGCTCCATCATCCCAGAGTCACCTGAGTTCAGCGTTCTACATGATAGATGTCATTGTCATAGTATTATCCCTGGCTAGAGCCAACAAAGCAAAACACGTGCACATTCCCCCAAATTTGGCAACACATTTGTAAAAGTGACCAATCGAGAAAATGATTAAGAATGTCTAGGAATCCATTGAAATTAAGCAGGAGAGTGATAAGATACTTTCATGCTTTAAGAATTTAATTTTACTGAAGAAATCACTTAGATACATTATGGTTGGAGCTTTATCTAAGTAGTGAGAATGGAAGGCAGTGTATATATAAATATATACATACAAATAAATAGTTTTAGAAGGCAGTGTGTACTAGAATTGAGAGCTTGGGCTCTGGAGTTAATCAACTCAGATCTGAATTCTTGCTGCTGCAGTCACCTGTTGTATGATGTTTTATGGCATGTTTTATAACATCTTTCCATCTGAGTTTCCTCACCAGTAAAGTGGGGATGGCCATAGTACAATAGTATATGCTTCTTAGAGTTGTTGGGAGGATTAAATGAAATTATACATATAAAGCAATTAGTATAATATCTGGCACACTGTAAGTTCTCAATAAATAATAGTATTATTATACTTAAAGAAGAAAATGGCCCTGGCTGGTGTGGCTCAGTGGATTGAGTGCTGGCCTGTGAACCAAAGGGATGCTGGATAGATTCCAGTCAGGGCACATGCCTGGGTTGTGGGCCAGGTCCCCAGTAGGGGGTGAGTAAGAGGCAACCACACATTGATATTTCTCTCCTCTTTCTCCCTCCCATTCCCTCTATTTAAAAAAAAATAAATAAATAATATCTTTTTAAAAGTTAAAAAAAGAAAGAAGAAATTCATAGAATATGGGAAATGATAAGAAAAAGAAAAAATAAAACAAGGGAAAACACAAGAATAACTTGAACGATTGAATGAATGATAAATGAAGAAAGGATCTATAAGGGGGTGAAGATTTGAGGAAGATCATGAAAGAAGAAAGAATTTTGTCTCAAGTGTTAAGTTTGAGGAAGCTGTAGTACATATAAACCGAGATGACAAGTAGTCAGTTGGCTATATATGAGTTTGGGGCTAATATGAAAGATTGGGCTAAAGATATAGGTTTCAGGATTTATCAGTGTATTGATGAAAGTTAGGGCCATGGAGGTAGAGGAGAGAGTAAGGAAAAGAAAGCAATTTCTTCTTAAGACAATAACTTAAAATACTCTGACAATGTTCTCTTTTATTCTCTTTTAAATTAATCTTGTTTTGTTTTCTGATGATGCAAGTAATAAATAGGTGCTTCCTACATAAAATTCTGAAGAATTTGTTAATTTTTTAAAAATTGTATATGATTTTTTTATTTACTCTGAGAAGGAAATATTCTGGAATATTCCCTGGGGGCTTCAAACACAACACAAATGTAAAATACCTCTTGCTCTGTAGTCTTCAGCAGAGTCCAAACAAAATCAGCTTGAATCCCCCCTCGTTAGATGAAAGCTCAGCTGTGTTCCTGCCCAGAGAGGGAGGTGGGCGCTAGAGGCAGGAGGATGCACTGCTTACTCTGTGATGGAGGAATAATACTGAGGCCCTTTGTGCTGTTGACACTTTGGCAGGGTAGGCTGGTATTAGGGGAGAAAGCTCAAGATTAGATCAAGTACAGTCATTTTCCCTTCAGTGGTGTTACTGTGCAGCCTGGAAGGTGAAGGGCAACATGACCATCATGGTACTCTCACGGCTCTACTGTCACCCACCCACGTCAGAGCCAGTGTCCTGAGGCGAGGGAGAGGACTGCTCCAAACCTTCCTCACTGCCCAGGAGTGGAGAACTCTGTGACAGGCGGGCATTTCAGAGGGAATACAATTCCAAAAGGTTTTCCACAGTAATCCAGTGCAAGCTCTGTACCTGTGTCCCATCCCTCTCCCACTGCCTTCCCCAGTCCCTGTTTGGATCTGGAAGGAGTCCAGTCATGGGTAAACCAACAGGCCAGCTCAGTCTGGGGACAGGGCATCAGCAAAGCTGAGCCACCAACCCCAAGCCAACGAGAGTAATCAAGCTCCAATAAATTCATGCAGAATTCCACAGTCAAACATCTAGAAAGAAGCTCTTTTAATTTCAGAATTCTTGAAAGTTATGTTTCACTCTTTAGGTATTATTCTATATTGTCAGTGGGAAGGACCTCATAATATTTTAAAAGCTAAGAGCCTCTAAAGGTATTAATCTGACCCAAACAATTCATTGTCATCAGTACTATGGGTGGTATGTGGTGAGCTGGGCGTATCTACTGCTCACTTATTTGTAAGATTATGTCCATTTTCATTGCATGTGAGAAGAAGGAGAAGACCCAATATTCTTTTTCCAGATCCTTAGTTAGTTATTTTTACACACCTTGTTGACATCCTCAGCTGAGACAGGAGTAGAGCTTTGTGACCTTTTTTTGACATTTTACGTCTTGCTGCCTGACTTATTTATACTCAGCTTTAGTTTTAACCAATTATCTTTAGCAAATATGTTTTTCTGCATCTCTACTCTGCCATTGTTCATAGTTGATGACTCTTTAGTACTATAAGAAGTTAACCCATGTTCTCAAGAGTGTGTTTTGTCCAATCATCATTAAAGATTGCAGAGGGTTACTGTTTATCATAAATTACAGCAGGAAAGGCCAACACATAACTCTCTTCTCTCTCGTGGACTCTCTTCTTGAACTTCCAGAAAATGCGAGTGAGTATGCAAAGTTAAAACAAAACAGTAAAGAGTAAACCTGTCTAGTCAGAAAATGACTGCAAAACCCTGAGAGTTTATGGCTCTTAGACAGAATGTATTATATGGGCAACCTTGAATATTCCCTGTTTTTCTTCATTTTTACTTGGGTTTCAGATTTCAGGGCCATTATTATGTCACCAGACAGAGTTCATGGAAGGTCAGTTGGAGGAACCTGTGTGAATCCTGACAATCTCACCCCACGTTTACCATACTCAATCTTAGGCTCGAGCCTCTTCATCCCACAATTCCCCTTCTCCTTCTTATTTTTCTATAATGCCCCCCAACACAGTCCCTTTAGGGAAACCAAGAGGGATAAAAAATAACATATCTCAAACACTGAGCTATAAAAAAGTCTTAGGGTTTCTTTACTTGTTGACATTGAAGGGAAAAAATGGCAATAGGACACCTCTTCCATTCTTTTAAATCCTACTCTGCTACTGAGATTTTACTGATTTCCAGCTTTGAAAAGCCTCCAGAGAATACTCAAAAACTCTGTGAACATGTGTAGGAGAATTAAGCTAGATTAATTAAGAACGAAAGTTAACATTCAAGTCATTTCAAGAATCTTCTGCTTTTTTTCTCTAGAAACACTTCAGATGAGTTGCCTTTAAAAGACACAATTAGATGTGTAACACTACTGACCCTTGACCTCTGGGATTTGGGATGTCTTTGGGAGTCACTTTCTTGAAGAAGAGAATGAGCCTCTTCTTTAACCAGAAAGGGGTGCCTCCCACAGCTGACATGGGAAAGCAAACACCTGGGGAAGAAAAGCTTTATTACCTGTAATTAATTCCTGTTTTTTTTTT